>VWZK01011250.1:0-30292 GCA_013396935.1 Baryphthengus martii
ATACATGTAATTGCAGAATTTTAAGTCTTTAAATTATCCTGGCACATTTAAAGTCTTAACAGTAAGCTAAAAATCCCTGAACTAATTTTACAGAATCATAAACCTTAACACTTACTTGTATTTTACTGGTCTGAAAATTATTATGCAGTCTCTGCAGAAGAAACAGAAAAAGAATATTCTTCCTAATATAAGTTTGTACCCTGCATACTCATTTTTAGTAGGAAAAAAACGATTCTCCCACTTTTGAGTTCTTGAGTGTTTTAAAGATCCTCATGTAGTTATTCATCTGTATGGGTGAGAAAAGCCTTGTGTCCATTCCTCTGAAAATGTGGTGCTTATGGTTTCACACCAGATGAAAGATATCAGGATTATATCTAGAGTACTGACTAAATAACAGCAGTGAAATCTGACACGGTTACATTGGTTCATATGAGAGAACATTTCTAATGTTTATAAATCAGAATCTATAATCAGAATTTATAAATCTTTATCTAGACAGTTCTGAAGAAATATCCATAGCATCTACAACATAGGGGTGTAACGAAATTAAATATGAAGTATATTGTTGCAAAACATACTGCAAAAAATATTTCTGCAACATAACAAATCATAAAAATCTGACATTCTAGGAAAATATAATCTACTAGGCAAAATGAGAATAAGATACAAAAGCATCCCAGTTTTGGAACTTCTTTTCAAGACAGTAGATAAGCCAATACAAACCAGCTATAGAACTTACCTTTCTGTATCATCATAACCTATAGATAACCAGTGTTCTATTGCTTCTTAGTTTTAACAATAAAAAAAAAGAGTTCTAAAACAACCCCTCTCTCATATTATTTAAATAGTAAACTGAAAAATCAAAGTTTTAGAAGCCCATCTCTTGCAAGATAAACTGTTGGAAGACTATTAGAGTTGTTCGTTATTCAGAAACAACGATTCAACACAAAGTGACTTAGAATCTGAGATGTTTGCATCCAAAAACAGAGCTGGTATTGGATGATATTAGTTGTTCCCATGAAGAAGGAAAATAAGAAGTCAAGAAAACTAAAAAAAAAAAGGGGGGAGAAAACTAACAAAACAATGATACACACAAACAGGTAAATTTTGATCTCCCAGTATTTTTACCTATGACTACTCACTTCTGTGAACAAAAGGACTGTTTTACTGATTTTAAAGAAACGTAAATCAGGATTTTTTAATGTGAAAATAGACTACACATCTGAGTAAAGACATGCATAAGCATACGTGGAAATTTTCATGCCAAATACATGTATAACATCAAACTGTGTAGGAACACAGCAAAAATAACTACATCAATGAAAGACCTGTGAAAGCTCATTTGTGCAATCCTCTCCTTTCTAGTAAACAAAAAAAAAAAAAAAGTTTTTTTACCCTTCCTTAAATATGTTTTCACAGAGGTACCACCAGTGTGGCTGATTGATGGTGTCAGTTTTAGCCGGTGATGGGTCCATTTTGGAGATGACTAGGACTAGCTGTGTCTGACATGGGGGCAGCTCCTGATGTCTTCTCACAGAAGCAACCCCTACAATGCCCACACTACAAAAACTTTGCCACCTAAATGCAATAATTTTTTGCATTAACTTGTTTTCTGGGATCAAAGCACAGATGCGCAGAATGGTACATTCAGATGTAAAGACCTTGTTGATAAAGAATTTTTCTCATAGCTTATTTATTTCTTACTGTGTGTTTCTTGAAGCTTCTTGGAATGAAACTACTGTATTATTGTCTATTGTCTGTTGTCTTAGTCTATACTGTCTGTAGTCTGTATTTTCTATAGTCTATGTTGACTTTTGTCATGTCTGTCAGTTTTTATTTCAGTGGGGTCTTTAAAAAGCTCAGTTTTCATGTTTTGCCCAGTAGAAAATGACGAATTTGTAAGCATTGTCTAATTTGTTCTATGTATCTCAAAGTAGTAGTTTATGATTTCATTTTCATTTTAGTAGTCTACAAATTTCCAGATATCTCACTCTGACTGGACCTCCATTAGAAGATTTGGAAAACCATGCTTCTGTTAACTATACCTGTGGTAGTTCGCATGGCTGGCAAAGTCTTCCAACAAGTGATATTGGAAAGCTAAGTAGTTAATTTTACGTCATAGTACTATAAGGAAGAAAATTTTAATAACTTCTTAGCTTTTGATAGTGAAAATATCAAGGTGATGAAAGAAGCCTATGGCTTATGTATATTTTTTGACTCTGCTGGAAAATTTCTGCCAAAGGTCTTGGAACATAAGTATTGACACTGATAACAAGACTCGAACTTTCCAATGAATACTGGTTGGGATAAGAAATTCCATGTAACCATTGCGAAGGGCAGTACAAAAGGTTCTATAGTAAGAGGGAGTATCACTGTGGAATTTGTATGAAAACACAAAATAAGATCAGTATTACATTTTAAAATGCTTAATTTTGATATCCATTATGAACATCTGGTCACTCAGTATAACTTACAGCAGGTGCCTAAACACTACACAGTATATCACATATAATAGGCTGCCCTCATGGATATGTATCACTGTATTATCTGGTACATGTATTATGGTCATTAGCAGGCATCAAGCCAGCTCAGTCTCCTATACTAAAACCCCTGTCTTACCCAGGGACATCTCCTGGTCACGCAAAAAACATTAAAGATAATTTTCTTTTTGGAGCCAATTAAAAATACTGCAAAATCCCAGAAGACATTTCTGTTCAGACAGTATCTAGGTGGAACAAGAGCAGAATGTTCCTAGAAAAAGAAAAGTAAGAACCAAAGAATTGCCTCTGCTCTTATCCTAAAAGATGCAAAAGGGAAAAACGAACAGGGCCTACATAACTGTGTCCACAAGATGGAGAGCTTAATTCCCAAGAAGCTTTTCAAATGACCTCTACATAATAGTAAACAACCCCCCCCAAACCATAAAACCAACAAAATCCTACAAACAAGTAGCTGTCTTTCTAAATTAGTAATTAAAATTTAATAATAGGAAAGACATTGTATTTTATAACCCTGGTCTGGTCTTTTCTGCCTATCCATACCCTGAGCAGGTGTTTTCCTTTCTACATAGGTGCTCAGAAGCTCTAGTTTTAGTGGGCCTGTTGCTGTGGATGCCGTTCAATGCATACCTTTTGTGGGCATGTGGTGTCGTATATTGGCTCTTTTCCTGGTGTCACTGAAAACCACAATGATAATCGGTGAAACAAACTGTGGGATGATTTGCCTGATGTTCAGAGAGGCAGAGTTTTGAAAATGTCCTGAGCATATGACAGCTCTCTTGATTTCTCCCTTGAAGGAGTAACTACAGTACCAATTCAAGTCCATGATCATATCATATCATTCATGCACTGAAGAAATTTCCTGTCCAGTGACCCTTGGTGGGTTGCCTTCAGTTGCCTTCCAGATATTCTCTGTAGCCATCCTCTTCTTTTTTTTTCATAGTTTTGGTATGCTGCAAGATACTGAAGTTGCTGTGCCTCTGCAGTGGCTCATATGGTGTTCATAGAATTCCTTGGGAGAATGAAAGGCAAGAAAGAGAGAGTGAGTAGAGCAAGGGACAAAGAAGGAGACTAGAGTTTCTTAGTGCCATTTGGAGGAAGTTCCGTAGCCACATTACTCTTTCCTGCATGTGTATGTCTGTGTCTTTGCACAGAAGCAGAATTGTGGTTTGCTGAGGTCAAATCAATTGCTATCTCAGTCTCTCCTCGTGGGAACAGGACACTCATCTATGCTTACAGTGACTGAGGGTTTTTACAGATGTTACTGAGAACCAACAGCTACTTACGAAAATTATATTCTCATAGGCTGGAGGTATGTTAGACATAAAAACATATCTATTAATCTTTATGATGCCATCCACAGACTCTTTGTTCAGTCTAACACTATGAGTTGAAATTTGGTTCTATAAGATTGCTGCATAAGACTCAGTATAGCAAAAAGACCAAAAGTCCTAACATCAGGCTGATGTCTCCTTGCATAAGCATTATAATAGAGATGTTCCCATTGTCCCTATAAGTATTCTGCAGCCTGTCCTCTCTGCCACATTAGTCACCACTTCTCATTTGTACTAAAAGAATAATAACAATTATTTCACATCAGTGTTGTGATACTGCTTCGGTTTAAGAAGACACAGAATTACTCAAGTGCTCTTGTTATCATAAAAGATACATAATCCAGACACCTCTGTTGTGTGCCAGATTCTGCATCAACATTTGTTCTAGTGTCATGCATTTCATTTGCAGTAGTGTCCTGAGTATTCCATCTTCCTTCAGAGACTACCTTTATTTACTTGCATTTTATATTTGTTCATTTGAGAGCTGTAGGTTTGTCTTTCCCTTCTCACATGAATGAAAGATGTACAGTACCCTGTGGGTCAGCACAGAAGAGGCTTAACCAGGCTGCTGATGCCTGAAATTTTCCATGATATTCCATAGTGAATCACTTGTATATTCTTTAAAAAAATTTTTGTCTGTTTCACAGAGAAATGCCTTTCAAATAACAGGATTTATTTTTTTTTAAATTTATTTTTAGCTTTCCAGAATACAGAGTGTTCTTGCATGTCATCTTTCTTTTCATGATCTGATCCAGGCAATAGGGTTTAATTAGAAGCGCAAAAGAAATCAAACTTCCCCAACACATTTGTTGCGAGATCTGCTGCCTGATCACTTATATCAGTTCTCAGCAATATTTAACTTCAATATTAACCTGGACGTCCCTAAAAGTCGTATTACAGCTTTTGTAGTACTTGCACTTACACAGATTCTCCATTTTAATTGTCCTTTTTCATTGAAATATAACATGACATTATTCATCAAAAAAGCTCAAACTAATCCTATAAGATATAATCTTTCTCCTAGCAAAAATTATTGACTGCTATTTTAAGTGTATCGAAATGTTGACATGTCATTTATAACTATTTTTTTTTTTTTAAAGGAATATTTACTGCTGAAAAATGGCATTCTAGAAAAATGTTTGATTATACAATAAAAAAACTTATCTCCTCACTCGCAGAGGAGCACAGCAGATCACAGAGGCAGACAGCAGGCAGGGGAACTCAAATAACTTAGATGGGGAGACAAGCACTGCCCTGTTCCAGGGCTCAGCTGAGATGTACATATGCATCTGTGAGTCTGTGTGTCTGTCTGTCTATCTGTACCTGAGGCAATAGGGGGAGAGAAAAGATCCAGGACCAGCTGATGGATGGACTGCACATAGAATCTTCATTCCTGGAAGGACTGAAAGTGTGTGTTTGTGTGTCTGTGTGTTGGTGCATGTGTTCAAGGAGGTCTGTACTAATAGCTAGAGTGGGACTGTAGCACAGGGGTTCAGTGCAGGTGCCAGCAACTGGGAAGACAGGGATCCAGGGTAAACTACTGGGCAGGCCAGCTGTCTGAGCTAGAAGGGTCCAAGTTACATGGATGTATATATATACACATACATATTTTCCACTAACTGGCCTTTATCCTGACCAGCCACAGTGGGGCATAGGATAAAGTTGTTTGTGTTGTCTTCATGTTCGTTCTTTGTGTGTCTTATGTGATTGGTGTCGCCAGCTGTGTATATGTGTTGTATGTGTCTCTGTGTGGGCCCATTGGGAATCAAAGAGCAGCCTCCCTTCCAGTTTGATATGGGGATGTGGACCTGAAATAGTCTCTCCTCCGTTGGGCTACTGGATTTAACAGCTCCATAACATAAAAATGTAGGCTGACACAATGATCTCAAAAAATATTTCACTTCAATTTAAGCCTGAGATATTAATTTGTATATCCGATTTTATTTTGGTGTTCTCAAAATGTTTTAATTTTAATTCTAGTCTTTTTGATTTGTTTTTTCTTATGATTATATTGAAGTCTTTAATTGTAATTAGAATAATTATTGTGTTAATTTGTTTCATAAATTCAGAGATGTTTACTTTGAAGGAACCAAAATGGAGCTGCCAGAAGGAAAACAGAATACACAACAGAAAACTATTCCAGAACAAAATGTACAGTCTGTTGTAATATTTCAACAACTGCAAAAAAATCCAAACGACTCAGTGATTCTCATCCAAATTCTGTTAAATTGTCATTTTTCTATTAGCTTTGTCTCTTATCTTTGTTTCCTCCAGAAAATGGGAAAAATATCAGTATTTAAGAATATCCTATGAATGTATTCTGAACACTCATATTCACAAGACTTTTCTGAATGTGTAGCAAGCGTGCCCGTTCTGCTAAATAAAAGAAGGCCAGGGAAGCATGTTTGAATGATGGACTCCTTAGCATATGCACCCCGCTCAATCCCTGCCTCTGTCTCAGGCTACTCCAATAATCATCTGTCCAAGATGATGACCAAGTGTATTTCACTGTAGGGATTGCTTCTGAGAGGTATTATGGATCAGACTGCACCAAATGTGATTCTTTTTCTGTCCCAGGCACTTTAGCATCTTTAAACAATCTTTTATATAGTCAAACTGCACTCCAGGCTTGCAGGAAGTTATCTTGGTTTTGTGGTATGAAAATCACCAGTTTTATATACTACACAACAATACTCCCACTGCTCTGGGCACCTTGAACTGAGAGGATAAAAAGCCCTACTCGTTAAATATTATTGATGCCTTAGTTTTACAGAGACATTATATGGTTGACAGCAAAGCATAAAGGCCAAGTGTGGGCTTAGCCAGAATGCTTTGCTGTTGTTTAAGCTGATTTCATCACATATAAGCTCCTCTGCTTTTGTTTGGGACTCATAGACAATTTCCTGGAACAGTTGTGTTTAACAATACTGATGTAATGTCCATGCTTATATATCTTCAGCAAGATTTGTCTTCTGTGATATCATGCTGGTACAGAGAGACACAGGGAAGAGAGAATACCTAACACCTTTTTCATGGGAAGTCTTGCTCTGTAGCAGTCCACTGTGCAAGATTACTGAGCTGTGACTATCATGAGCAGAATATATCTTTGCTAAAGAAATAATCCCATTAAAATAACAAAAAAGAGGCTGTAGGTACAGCTTCAGCATTTACTGTAAAGAATCTTTGTCCAAAGCTTGTTAAAACAAGTTTTACCATGAGTCAAAGATTTTTTCCTTAAAGCTAATGAACACATCTTAGATATTTAGGTATGCAGCCAAATATATTTTCCATGTTGGTTAGGTGCTATGACAGTTAATGTAACTGTACAAAGTACCTGGCATTATCTCATACTCTTTTAACACTAATGACCCTTACAGAGCTGTTCGTAGCTTGGTTTTGCTTATGATCACTTTTTCTTAGTGAACTTGCATGCCTGGATCAAAAACCTACTTAGTGGAATAGTTTAATTCTGCTGATTTAAGAAGAATCTTAAAAGCAGCTCAGGCAAATAAGCAATAAGGCATTGATGCAGTTATCTTTGTATAGAATGCTCTCTTTAGGTTGAACCCTTCCTCCTTCTTCTGATGTTCATCTTCATTTCTCTGCCCAGGCCAAAGTTTTCAATTATACTGTTAAGAAAAACTGCTCTTTGCTCTAATTGTAGCCTTTTTCCACTATATTAGATTTTAAAATTATTTTTCCTGGTTCTCCCTGTCTCCATTCCTGCTTACCATTTGGAAAATAACCAATCAATTTATGAGTAAGTTAGGCTATTAAGTAATGGTTTTTTGCACTCATTATCGCAGATAGAGCCAAGTCTAAAACAGACATGGTGTTATGGCATTACTCCGTATCTTACTAGTGCTTGTACGCAAATCATAGAATCATAGCATGATTTGAGTTGGAGGGAACCTTCAAGATCATCTAGTTCCAACCCTCCTTCCATGGGTAGGGACACCTCACACTAGACCTTGTTGCTCAAAGCCCCATCCAACTTGATCCTGAACACACCAAGTGATGGGGCATCCACAACTTCCCTGGGCAACGTATTCCAGTGTCTCACCACCCTCATAGTGAAGAATGTCTTCCTAATTCCTAATCTAAATCTACCCTCTTCCAGTTTGAAACCATTACACCTCATCCTGTCACTACAAGTCCTTATCAGAAGTCCATCCTCAGCATTCTTCCAGGTCTCTCTCAGTTACTGGAAGGAAGCATTAAGGCCTCCTTGGAGCCTTCTCTTCTTCAGGCTGAGCAACTCCAACTCCCTCAGCCTGTCCTCATAGGAGAGGTGTACAAGCCCTCTGAACATTTTTGTGGCCCTCATCTGAACCCACTCCAACAAGTCCATGTCCCTCTTGTGCTGGGGGCATCAAAGCTGAATGCAGTACCCCAGGCGAGGTCTCAGGAGTATGGAGTAGAGGGGGAGAATTACCTCCCTTGAGCTGCTGGCCACACTCCTTTTGATGCAGTCCAGGACACTGTTGACTTTCTGGGCTGTACTCACATATTGCTGGCTCATGTTGAGTTTTTCATCAACCTGCACCCCCAAGTCCATCTCTGCAGGGCTGCTCTCAACCCACCCTTCAACCAGCCTGTATTTGTGCTTGGGATTACTCCACCCCAGAGGCAGGATCTTGCACTTGTCCTTTTTGAACTTCATGAGGTTGGCATGGGGCCATATCTCCAGTCTGTCAAGGTCCCTCTGGGTGGCATCCCTTCCCTCCAGTGTGTTAACCACACCACACAGCTTGGTGGTGTCGGCAGACTTGCTGAGAGTGCACTCAATCTCATTGTCCATGTCACCAACAAATACGTTAAACAACGCTAGTCCCAGTACTAATCCCTGAAGAAAACCTCTTGTCATTGGTCTCCACTTGGACGTTGAGCTGTTGATCGCAGCTCTTTGAGAGTGATTATCCAGCCAATTCCTTATCGTCTTCCTAATTTAGTGACCAGGATGTTGTGTGGGACAGTGTTGAATGCCTTGCTCGAGTCCAGGTAGATGATATCAGTTGATTTTCCATTATCCACCACACTATAACTCCATTGTAAAAGGCCACCAAATTTGTTAGGCACCATTTGCCCTTGATGAAGCCATGCTGGTTGCTACCAACGTCCTCCTTACTTTCCCTGTGCCTTAGCAGAGTCTTCAGGAGGATCTGCTCCACTATCTTGCCAGGCATAAAGGTGAGACTGACTGGCCTATAGTTCCCTAGGTCTTCCTTTTTTCTTTTTTTGACAATGTGAGTTATGTTTCCCTTTTTCCATTTATTGGGAACACAAGCTGCCATGGCTTTTCAAATATGAAGTAAAATAGCTTAGCAACTTCATCTGCCTCAGAACCTGCAGATGGATCTCGTCAGGTCCCATGGACTTGTATACCTTCAGTGTCTTTAGATGGTCTCGAACCTGATCATCACTTACATTGGACACATCTTCATTCTCCCAGATCCTGCCTTAGCCTTCTGCAACTTGGGTTGTGTGGCTAGAGCTCTTGTCGGTGAAAACTGTAGCAAAGAATTCACTGAGTACCTCAGCTTTCTCCATATCCCTTGCGACCATGTCTCCTGTTTCCTTCTGGAGAGGACTGACATCTTCCCTAGCCTTCCTTTTATCACTGACACAACTGTAGAGGTGTTTCTTGTTATTTTTTATGTCCCTGGACAGATTTAATTCTATCTAGGCTTTAGCTGTTCTAACCTGATCCCTGGCTGCTTGGACAACTTCCTCTGTAAACTTTCTTTTTGTGTTTAAGTGTGTGCAGGAGATCCATGTTCATTCATGCAGGCCTCATGGTATTCTTGCCTGCCACTTTCTTTTTTTGGGATTCATTGCTCCTGGTCTTGGAGGAGGTGACCCTTGAACATTAACCTGCTTTCTTGGGTCCCTCTACCCTCCAGGGATTTATCCGATGTTACTCTACCAAGAAGATCCCTGAAGAGGTCAAAGTCTACTGTTCTGAAGTCCAGGGTGCTGAGCTTGCTGCTCACCCTTGTTGTCACCCTAAGGATTTTGAATTCCACCATTTCATGGTCACTGGAGCCAAAGCTGGCCTGGAGCTTCGTGTTAGTCATCAGTGAATCCTTGTTGGTGAGAACAAGGTCCAGCATAGCATCTTTTCTCGTTGGTTCCTCTATTACTTGGAGAAAGAAACTGTCATCAGTGAATTCCAGAAACCTGGTGTTCTGCTGTGCTGTCCTTCCAAAAGGTACCAGAGTGTTCTAAATCCCCTAGGAGACCCAGGACTTGTGAACTCAAAGCCACTCCTATCTGTTTATAGAGGACCTCATCCACTTGTTCCTCCTGGTCAGGGGGCCTGTAGCAGATCCTCACTGTGGTATTCCCTCCCCCTGCCTTCCCTTTGTTTTATGGTTGAAGAAAAAGTTAATAATGAAAAGTTTTGGAACAGCCTAAAAAAATATTTTCCTGAGACAAGATAAATATCTCAGAGAATGTTCAACATGTTCTTTTAAAAAATTATTTAATTCAGAATTATTTTTATTTAGGTTTCAGAGACAAATTCATCAACGAACAACAGATAAACTATATAAGTTTTTTCCAAAACTCTCTGGAGTTTTGTTTGTTTGTTTGTTTTTTCTCAGTCCATGAATATCTGTCAAAATACAATGAGGTATTTTAGAATGTAGTTATACAAATGCAATTGTGATTGACTCATTAAACACAAAACTATAATTAATTACATCTTAACACCTAATTGCACATTAATATGGAATTATTGTGCATAGTTCAACAAGTCTGATTATTAAACAGTAGTGTAGAATAACTGGAAAGTCCTCAGTGCATAAATGCACGAAGACCTTTTAAAAACTATGAAATCTCTCATACTCCAAAACTGCACCTTTTAGTGAATAACATCTATGGAATAAACCTATCTACTTGACATTATTTGTAAAGTCTTCTCAGTATAAATCATATATGAAGTAAAATATATAAGCTCTGATGTGTGTGGTCCTCTCATGAAGACATAAACTAAATAGGGACTTTCATTATCTCTCCTAGGTATTTGCTAGTTCAAAATGGGATTTCTTTTTCCAAATGTTTATAGGGATTCAGTAAAATTGATGAACAGTACTGCAAATAAGACTTTACTTTTCCATTTTTTTGGAGGGAAATAAAACACATTTGTGCCTGCCATTTCTCTCCTGACAAGTAAGATCCAGAGTAGTCAGACAGGCAGAAAGACTTGGGAGACTATCCAATGGTTACTGACAGTGATAGTAAATCTCTCCCCTCTTATACTCTTGTCTTCCTTTTCTAAATCTCTCTTCTTTTTTTTTTACTATCCATATAATTCATATTGATGAGTTTCTTAGAATTTGGTAGAACATTCCTGTTCTACCACCCACTGTTCTTTTTCATTGCCTACTGAGGAATGGAGGTTTTCCACATTTTCTGCAGATTCAAATGTTGACTAGACAGTGGAATTTCCATAAGTCATTCATTCATTTGTTTTTATATATATGTGTATACACAGACACATGTATATGTTTATATCTACACACACATGTATGAATGACCTGACAGTTTTCAAAATAAAACTTCAATAATTTAGTATTTTCTGGGAAAAAATCCCAACACGTTGTTGATTCGTGTTATATGATGATCTACAATCATTTTAGATAAGGTGAGACAGTCAGAAATTGGTGATGTTCTTCAATAAAAATGTTATGTATTTTAAAAAACAAGTCCATAATGTGTATATATATATATATAAAATCATATTAGAATACTTCTGGGAAGATATTTTGTGAAAAAAAAAATGAAATAGTGATTCAACATAATGGAATAGTTTTTGAAACAGAATGACAAAATTTTCTGGGTTGACAAATTGGAGAAAATTGCAGAGAGGTAGTAGAGAACATATAGCAAGATAAAAAGAGAGACATTAGAAAAGTAATAAAGTTAGATCAATTTCAGAAGAACTTAATCACTTGTAAGATTGTCTCTAACTATGGTGCTCTGCCCCTACTCACCCTTTTTTTGAGCTCTCATCAGCCAGGTTGATGCATCCCAGTGTTTTTCTGTTCTTATGTTAGAAACACTGCACTGTAATTCAATAATGCAAAAACTTACTGCTGTGTCTTTTTTATACTATAATAAGGGTAGGCAAAGTACTTTCTTGCTTGACTAGTTCTGAACATTTTCCAATTCATAAAATGTTTAGAACTTACTGGGATCAACTGCATAATCCATGCTAATGGCAGAGTTAATTACAAGTCGGAAATCAGGACCAAATTTTATGCAGTGGAAATTACTGAAAAAAAACCCAGAATATTTGTATAAATGTTAATGAATTGTTTTGTTAAATAAAGTAGGATCATGACTGTATTGAAATAAAATATCTGGAAATGTCTATGATAGGGATATGAGTATTGAAACTTTAATGAGTGTGTTGTAACATTGACAATTATTTCAGAAAATTGCTTCAATAACCACTGTCCCATCATCAAACATACGGGTCAGCTCTTCAGCTGATATGAATAAATAAATTCATCAGCTTCTGTGTGAACTTGTAGTAGATAGTGATCTGGTCTAGTATTCTTTGACTGCTGTGGAATGATTAGAGATAAGATGATGCAAAATACTTGCTGATTTTTGGTAGGATCTTTCCCAAGGAAGAATACTCTCCAGAATTGTTTTGATATGGTGCATTTTTCTTCTTGTATTAATATTGTAAAACCTGTCATTGCACAAAATGATAGTAAAAGTAAGTTGCAAAGGGAGTTTAGCATCTTCTCTTCCCATACAGAAGTTTATAAACTGCACAGCGCTGTATCCACTCTGTGGAGGGAGTAATATCCACAATTTGTTGAGAATAGGAGAGCTGCCAAGAAATGGCCGGTCAGTGAAGAACTACCTGAAGGATGTTCTAGGAAAGGGAAATCTGATCAAAACCATGAAAGTTTAGCCCAGTTATAGCCACAAAACTTTACTGAATATCATATATGTTCAAGGACTGTGGTTCTCAGGAGGACTGAAAGATCATATAACTTAGGTTCACCCAGTCCAGCCAAAAGTTCTGCACCATGGCCACATTATCTCAGCCATGGAGCAGCATGTTGTTATGCAGGTCATTGGAGGACTAATCACTGTGAGAGAATCCCCAGAGCTCACTCAGACAGTGGTGTGCCCTCTTCATTAGCAAAGTCCAAATTGCTCTGGACGTTATTTGTCAGGTTCCTGAGCTTGAAACCTTCCTATATTTGCAGGAGGAGAATCTGTGATGTTGCTGGACCAGGTACTTCCTCCTGCAGCTGGAGCATTCTTCCCCACCCACTGTCCCTCTTCAGCCTTGTGCACCTCTTTGGTGTGCAGCCTGCTGCAGCTCTCCCAGTTGTGGTGCATCAGTCGTAGACAGTCATGGGCTGCTTGCCAGGGTTTATCATGGAGAATAAAGAAAGGAGATTTTCATTCAGATCTTGCTGCTTTCCACCACTGCATGCCCTTCCCTTCACACCTGAAGCAAACCTGAGACAAACCTGAGACAAACATGTAAACTCTAGCCCTCATATGATTGCTGTAGAAAGCAAACTGACTGTAATGCTAAGATGAAATTCCGAGAAGAAAGGCCTGGTTTGCATGAGACTGGTGATAACTCAGTAAGATCGTAGGAAGGTGAATGGCTAAATATCTGACTGGATGACACAGGACTGTGCATGCTGCCACTGTGTTAGATTAGATATTCTTTGTGTATAACTGATCAGTAACAAGATTTTTAAAATGCTGTTGGATTATTGATTTATGTGATAGAAGGCAGAACTTCAGCTTCTATGTGACAAGGATGAGAGCAGACATTGAGGAGTTATGTGCTTCATTGCTTTCCTAGATTAGATGTAATCTTGGGGAAAGCAAAGGACTGCTTTGTAATGGTACCTCTCATATAGACACTAGAAATGAAGTTCTCTAGTCTTCCAGACAGGGCTAGGACTCACATCATACTTAATTAATTTGAGCACTGGAAATTTATAAACCATCTTTTTTTGTTTGTTTTTGGAGTGATACATGTTTGAGGAACTAAGCATTTAACTCTGCTTAGCCAGATACTGATACTTCAGAGTATGTTGAATAACATACTTGACATGATTGGTAGCAAATAAAATAAAATATAAGCTCACATTAAATAATTTGTCCTCTTTCTTCTCCTCCAGTTAACAGTAGTCACTGCTTGTTCAGATATATCCTAAAAAATAAAGTAAATTACTTTTAAAAACCATTCATTTGGAGCTTTTCCTCTCATGGATTAATTTCATCATCTCAACAAGCTGTTCTCAACAATCAGTTTAGAACTTCAATTAAATCATTTTCTTCTGGAAAAATTACAGGAAATTTATGTAAGGAAAACATATATATCATTGAACTTGAGTAGACCAAATCCCATATGCTTTCATATGCTCATTTTGTAAGAAAAAGGCAGAAACGATGCAGTTAAGCAAGGGAAAGACAGTTCATTCTACCAACATTTCTATTTATAAAAAATTTGGTGTACTTAAAAAAGGAACAGAAGTACCTTCAAGTTAATTTTTTTCAAGTAGAACATAGAATGATTTTTTTCAAGCTAAGTTTATTTCTGTGATTACTTCTCGTAGTGCTAACTTCTCAACAATGTACAGGTGTAGTAGAGACAGACTTTGTTACTAGATTAAATTGAATTTGCTATGTCATTCTAAGAAGGCTACAAATTTGTTCTGGAATAGACTTATTCTACTAAATGCCCCAGTCAGCATAGAAATGTAGAACAGCAATTTACAAATGGGCACTTTTACAGGAACAGTGGAAGTAATCTCCTAGTATTGAATGTAATTTTGTCTAACAGTTGACTTTATTGTCTAATTGAAAAACAAGGTGCAAAATCTGTTCTAATCGCAGACTAACCAATTCAGGAACATTCTTGTGAATGGTAATGAAGCACATTTCAGAATCTTTGTCTGCTAGTTTATCATATATTTTTATCCTTGTTTATTCTGTAACACATTGTAGTCCTTCACTGCCTCTGCAGTTATCATGAGAGTATGGATAGTGTCCTTCACTGACTTCTGTGAACTACTTTGCATTCTGTTACGTTTGTTGCACTTCTTAAACAATATTGTTATTTAAGGAAAAGGTGAGAAGACTTTTTTTTTTTTTTTTTAAGTTTTCTCTCTTTGTCATTAAAGTGGTTTTCTATCTGTCGTGTATTATTGCTCTTTCTGTTTTAGTGAGGTCTAATGGCTATACAAAATCACATATTTTCTCTTCTGATGTCTTGATCACAATTTAAAGTCAACAGTTTAACCATTTTATATATGCTTATGACTGTTGCGTGTATACCACTCAAACATAAATGTAGTAGTAAGATTTTGTTACATTTGAAAATATTACTTTTTTATTTTTTTATCAGAGGTATATTTTTAATGCCTTATATACTTAAAGTATATTTTTAATTCATAATTGATTGTTCAGTTTGTTTTCTATCTTCCATTACATTTATTTTTACACAAAGATTGTGGAAGGGAAGCAGAATAATAATGGGAATGGAAAAGCATAAAGGAGCCGGATAGTAATGAAAAAAAAAGTGAGCAAGCTAAGGAAAAACGAGAGAGGGATAAATAGATGACAGGCTATAATCATGGTAAGAAAAAAAAAAATAATAACCCGCATGAGAAAATGTTGATGCATTCTTAGATTTGGATTCTGAACCCTGGAAAAGTAAGAGAACGCTTTCCCTGAACGGTTCCAGTGGTGTTTTATTTTCGTTTTTTTTTGTAGTCTGATGATTAAAGGAAATCAGAATCAATTTTCTAACTGTAATACTTAGATGGAAAGGCTGAAAGTATAATAGCCACTATTCATGAGTTACAGTAATTGCCAGAAAGCATTATTCTCTATTTGTCACATGCCAATGTGGGAGGTGATGGCTTTTGAAATTAGAAGGGTTCTACATTTGTGTAGCATTTTCTACAGGTAAAGACACAATCTCTAGTGAAGTATGTTGTACTCAGTCGTACAGAACTGAATAAAACTCTGAAGATTTTCAGACAGAACCATGTGACAGAACAGAATCTAACGTGACTTTAATGGCAGCAGAATCAAAACAGCTAAGACACATTCAATGCAAAGAGAAAATTATCTGTCTATTCTGAAGTATTCCAAGACATTTGTCAGTGTTTTCCTTATCTCACTTTGTTTCTGACAGAAGCAAACAGACAGATAGACAGGTAAGTAGCATTTCACGGTGCTGATCAGTGACAGGGTTCTAACTCACTTTAGATTTGTAGGGCTTTGTATGGCTTTGTGGTGTCAACATGGAGACAGGATAAATGTTTTTCCAAAAGATCAGATGATGACTACTAAAGTGATCTAGGACGAGGAAGCACTTGAAATTTTCTTAAACAGCTACTAGGAAATTTCCATCAAATTGTTACCCTTTTGTGACTGTAGTGGGTTGACCCCAGCTGGCAGGTAAACCCTCATTCAGTCACTTTCTCACTCTGCTCCATTGAAATGGAGAAGACAATCAAATGGGCAAAAATAACACATGAGTTGATATAAAGACAATTTAATAGGTGAAGGAAAAAACCAAAACAAAACAAAACAAAAAAACAACCCAAAAACAAAACCCGGAAAAAAACCCCACCATAATCAAGAAATCCTAAAGCAAGAATGACCTTCCACAAACATACTGATACTGAGCCACACCCTGAGCAATGGTACTATGGAAAAACTCCCTCCAGGTTTTATTGTTGAGATTAATGTTATATGGTATGGGATATCTCTTTAGTCAGTTGGGATCAGCTTCCCTGGCTGTGGTCCCTCTCAGCCTTTTCTCACCCCCCAGCCTACTCACTGTGGGGACAAAGTGAGAAACAGAAAATGCCTTGACACTGTGTAATCTCTTTTCAGCAATAACCAAAATGTATCAGCACTCTTTTGGTGAAAAAACCTAAAACACAGCCCCATATATGTTGCTGTGAAGAAACTTAACTCCATCCCAGCTCAATCTAGTACAGTGATAAAATCCACAATCACAAAATAGAATAATCAAGGCAAAAAGTCAGTGGTGCCAAAATTCACAATCAGCTAATTTTACTCTCATCTAGTCAATAAATTTCCTTTAAAAATTCATTTCCTGTATGTCAAGAACACTCTGCAAGGGACTAAGGTGTGAAAACAACTATATTCTGAGAACATTTGGAGAATGTCTGTGTTTAATATATAACATTAAAAAAACCCTCAAACATATGCCCTTTTCTCTCCAGCCTGTTCACATTTTTGTTGTATAGTGGGAACAAAAACTGAACATAGTACTCCAGGTGTAGCCTGACAAGCGTTGAGTAGAGTGGAGTAATGACTCCTTTATCTCTGCTGGTGATGTCCTAGTTCGTAGAATAGTAGAATCATAGAATCGTCAGGGTTGGAAGGGACCTTAAAGATCATCTAGTTCCAACCATCCTGCCATGGGCAGGGACACCTCCCACTAGATCAGGTTGCTCAGAGCCCCATCCAGCCTGGCCTTAAAAACTTCCAGGGATAGGTCTTCCACCTCCTCTCTGGGCAACCTGTTCCAGTGTCTCACCACACTCATCGTGAAGAGCTTCTTCCTAATATCCAACCTAAATCCACCCTCTTCTAGTTTGAATCCATTCCCCCTATTCCTATCACTACTTGACATCCTAAAACATCCCTCACCAGCTTTCTTGTAGGCCCCCTTCAGATACTGAAAGGCCACAAGAAGGTCTCCTCGCAGCCTTCTCTTCTCCGGACTGAACAACCCCAACTCTCAGCTTATCTGCATGGGAGAGGTGCTCCAGCCCTCTAATCATCCTTGCGGCCTTTCTCTGGACACATTCCAGCACGTCCATATCTTTCTTGTAATAGGGGCTCCAGAACTGGATGCAGTACTCCAGGTGGGGTCTGATGAGAGTGGAGTAGAGGGGGAGAATCCCCTCCGTTGACCTGCTGGCCACGCTTCTCTTGATGCAGCCTGTAGTACCCTGTTGGCTTGCTTTGACAGAGCAGCACACTGGTCACCTATACTTAGCTTGCTGTCTACCAGCATCTCCAGCTCTCTTTCCACAGATCTCTCCAGTAGATCCCTGTGCTGCACTCCTGAATTATGTTTTCCCAGGTGCAAGACCTTACACTTGCTGAACTTCATGAGGTTCTTGTTAGCTCACTCTTTCAGCCTATCCAGGTCTTCCCACAGGATGCCATTCCCTTCCAAAAAGTTCACTTCCCCAGTCAGTTGGTATGATCAGCAAACTTCACTGGGCTATACTGTGTCCCCTCATCCAGACCCAACATTCGTCCCTGAAGNCCTAATATCCAACCTAAATCCACCCTCTTCTAGTTTGAATCCATTCCCCCTATTCCTATCACTACTTGACATCCTAAAACATCCCTCACCAGCTTTCTTGTAGGCCCCCTTCAGATACTGAAAGGCCACAAGAAGGTCTCCTCGCAGCCTTCTCTTCTCCGGACTGAACAACCCCAACTCTCAGCTTATCTGCATGGGAGAGGTGCTCCAGCCCTCTAATCATCCTTGCGGCCTTTCTCTGNATCATCCTTGCGTCCTTTCTCTGGACACATTCCAGCACGTCCATATCTTTCTTGTAATAGGGGCTCCAGAACTGGATGCAGTACTCCAGGTGGGGTCTGATGAGAGTGGAGTAGAGGGGGAGAATCCCCTCCGTTGACCTGCTGGCCACGCTTCTCTTGATGCAGCCTGTAGTACCCTGTTGGCTTGCTTTGACAGAGCAGCACACTGGTCACCTATACTTAGCTTGCTGTCTACCAGCATCTCCAGCTCTCTTTCCACAGATCTCTCCAGTAGATCCCTGTGCTGCACTCCTGAATTATGTTTTCCCAGGTGCAAGACCTTACACTTGCTGAACTTCATGAGGTTCTTGTTAGCTCACTCTTTCAGCCTATCCAGGTCTTCCCACAGGATGCCATTCCCTTCCAAAAAGTTCACTTCCCCAGTCAATTGGTATCATCAGCAAACTTCACTGGGCTATACTGTGTCCCCTCATCCAGACCCAACATTCGTCCCTGAAGGACCCCCCCTTGTCACAGGTCGTGAGTTTGAAAACGAGTTTTTTATCACCACCCTCTGGATATAGCCTGTCAGCCAGTTCCCCACCCACTGCACAAACCATTTGTTTAGACCATAATACATCACTTTCTCTAAGAGGAGTCTGTGGGAAACTGCAATGAAAGCCTTGGAGAAATCCAGGCAGCCAATCTGTACTGATTACCCCATGTCAATCGAGCAGGTTACTTTGCTCTAAACAAAGTACATGTGTGGAGATAGTCCAGTTCATTAGCATGGGAAAAGTATATGAAGGTTTCTTTTTCTAATTTGCACGTCAAATAAATAAGGATATCTAAAATTTCTAATATAATTGTTCATATAAATATAATTAATTACATATTTTATTTTTAAAATGTTAAACTAAATTGATTTTGATATTAATCAGAACCTTTTTTGTTATCGAGCATATTTAAATCACCCTCACATTTCTAAATTTTTTGTCCCATTCTTTAGAGTCTTAAAACATATACTTATCGGCATTTAAAAGGTATATATAAAAAAAATGTATAGTTACCTGCCTTTAAAATGCATTTCTAGCTTTTCTTTTACTGAGTGGCTTGAAACTGAAGGTACAGATAAATGTGCTATCAAAATGTCCCCATGATTTGATGGATCTCTTTGCACTTTGGTCTTGTTTGAAAAAGAATAATTGATTTGATACAACATTCTCTCCATCCAGCCCCCAAAATCCATTCCTCATTCCTCTTTTTATTAGTTAGCTTCTCTCCTATCTCTTTACTTTGCTTCCACAGATATATAGAACCGGAGAGTCTGACATTTATACTAAAATGTTAGCCTAAGGGTGGTAAGCTGCACTGCCTGGGTGAACACCTCTATATTTAATTTTCCAAATGTTAAATCATTTATTTTGGGGAACAACTCTTATTATCATCACAATTGATTTTTCTTATTCAGGATTTTCAGAATATCATTCGGTCACAATAGCTGCTGGTAATAAGCAAACTATATATATACAAAACAAGAGTTATCGTGCTTTGAGGGAAAGACTGTTTTTAAGTGCTGATACAGAGCACAACACCCCCAAAGGAACAGGAAGAGGCATTTGACTACTGATGTGCAGCTCCAGAAAGAGCTTCCAACTGTTGAATTTCTGAGCAGAGAAATTCATGAAAGGCTTTCATGGAACCAGCCAGTCTTTTTTGACTAATGTGGGAGTAGAAGATCTGGAATCCTCTGCACATTCCCACCTCCTTCTTTGAGATAGTACTTGACAGTATAAAGTAAATAATATCTCACGTTTATCTACAAGTCTCCTGAGCTATGTTTTAGCAAACCCTATGTGGTGTATACAGGGTCTTAAATCTTTTCATAAGCGTACTGCCTTTAATAAGTATGGTTAAAATGTTGTGCAATAACATAAGAATTTTGTCTACAGCATCACTCAGCCTGACAACTTTGATGTTAGTGAGACCGGCATTACCTGATGTTAGGGAGCGAGTACTGCCTAAATTCAACATCCCAATCAACTCACAGCTTTTCCTTGATTTTATGTATAAACAGAGCAACAGTTGTTTGCTAGCTTACAATAGCAAAATCATATAAAGGGATGGGGTTAGTGCGTCCTTTTCAAGCATAATGTAATATAATTTACTTTTGAATAACTGGAATTTAATGAGAAGTCCTGGTTTTCTAAGCATATACAGTGAATGTTTGTTTAGAAAATTAGACAAGAATGTTGAGATAATGTTTGGACTATTACTGTACATCCTTGTTTTCTTATAAAATACTGTTTTTCTTCATACCTGGTCTGTACTTTCTTTACTCAGATCTCTGTGGAATATCAGTGTACTACATACTGTACTTCACAGATATTCACCAAAAACTATATAAGGAAAAAGCTTCTTTCTTTATGATTCCATAGTCAAGGTCTTTTGTGCCTACACAAAAATTATTGAGTTTAATAAACATAGCTTCCATTTTTTTTTCAAAGTCTTCACAGTTTCCTGAAGGTTTCCTCCTTACATGGAATAAAAATACACTGGGACCAGGAAATATTCTATCTTCAGGATTGTCATGGTTTATACCCAGCCAGAAGCGAGTACTATGCGGCCACGCGCTCACTGCCTCCTCATCCCTGAATAGGAAGGAGAAGTGGAAGAAAAATACGAATCCACAAGAGTTGAGATAAGGAGAATCTAATACAGCAAGACAAAAGGAGAAGTAACAACAACAGTGATGGCAATGAAATGATACACAAACCAAGTGATGCAGAACAAGCCAGAGGAAAGGCGCTGCCACCGAGTGGATCTGACTGCCCCACCAAAAATCTATGCCCGACTCCCACCTTTATATAGTGGGAATGATGTCAATACGGTATTGAATAACCCATTGTTTGGTTCAATTATCTATCCTGACTGTGGCTCCCTCACACCTTCTGGTGAAAATTAACCCTGTCCTAGCTGAACTCAGGACAAAAACAAAATTTAGTTCCTGTCCCCAATTCAGAAAGCTGTATATATATATATATGTATGTATGCATTTATATACACATAGAAATATAAGCTTCTGTTTACTGTTTCCTGGATAGGTGCTACAGCAATTGTTATGAAGGTCTTCCTATACTGGTAGTATAGGCACTCCTGAGAAGTAAAGTGGAAATGATAGGATTCATAGGGTCCTCTTTCTCAATCCCCCTGAAGAAAATTGAAAAAAATAACAAAACCGAACAAACAAACTAGAAAACCCAGAAAGGAATCCTTTTTCATGAAAATGAAGGAGAATTTTTTATGTGCAATATTTATAACATAAGCTTCCACAGGGTCAATACACTGAAATGACAGTCTTACCTGATGCAGCAGCTGTAGCACAGAAATTCCTTTAAATCTTCACAATATAAGAATGATGTGACATATAGTAATAGTTATCAATTTCAACTCTTTCAGGTGAAATAAATCGTACATTTCTGTCCCAAAACTACAGTAATTCTAACACACCATATTATTAGCTACACTATTAGGCTTTCTAATCTTTAATTCCATTTTAAGTTGGTTCTATAAACAGCTATTTCCTCATTCTAAGAAGCTATCCTTCATTTTTTTTTTTCTTTTTAGAAGGGATGAATTGCATGGTTTACACATGGGGCAATTTAGCACCAGTTAGTGCTGTATTTATTATGTATATTTTATAGCATTAATCCAGAGATAATAATTTGACATGATAATATAATAGGAAAGCAGCACTTGATCTCACTGCGAATATTTGAAATAGGGTTTGCAATTACCATTTCCTTTGGGATATTAAAATACTAAAGCTAAGCTAGTCACATAGACCATTCTTACGATACTACTATGCATAAACATCTCAATGCTATTTTATTTCTCAGCATCTCAGCATTTCTCAATATCTTTTATATGAGCTACCCAGAAGTGATGGGCAGATGCTAATGGCATCAGTGGTATCAGGATGTTCAGTCTGTCTTTCTGGATAATATGTACCTAGAGAAAACATCTTGGATCATCCTGGCCCTGGAAGCAGATTTGACACATTGTGTGATCAGGGTCACAAACTTGTTATTGTTCTGATTTAGGTTGTGGTGATCAACTGCAAGACAGGACTGGCTTGCAGGAATCTCCAAACAGCCCCCATCACCTGATTTGTGTACCTTCCTATCCCTTTTCCAGTTTCTTAACCTTATTTTCTATTGCTGCACATCTTCCTTTCTCCACCCTTCTCTGTTCACAAATAAACAGCCCATTGTTTCTAGCTTCGGTGTACCAAAATTTCATTTATCTGATACTACTACCGGGACCATGTCTTCCTCACATGATATCATAGATGGGGTTACTGAGACACTGCTGACCTTGCACGACTCTGTTGTCCTGAAGGTCTGCAGTACTCCCATTCAGCTGCCTGTGACGTTTGGCCATTTCTTTCAAACCTCTCCCTTAGCCATCTCTGGAGTACCTTAGAGTGCTATCTGTAACTTTTGCAAGCATCTCCCTTGCCTATTTAAAATGTTCAGCAATGTCCCATCTCACATCTAGCAGTTTCTCATATCTTGTTTAGTTTAATCTAATCTAAACTAATAGCTAGTTTAATCTGAGGTGAAAGCCTAGGCAGTGCCCCAGCTGTTTGTTTGAAATTCTTACATAAATATCCGCATTCAGGCATCAAGGAAAAAGAAAAAGAAATACTGTATTGCAGAACTGTATTTTGAAATATATGAGTTTTAACCTAAAAAAACAACTTGAATTTAAATCTAGCAACAGATTTTTACAAGATAAACTAATAAGCAAAAATTTTCAGTTCTTCAGGGGAGATATTTTAATGTTCACAGTATTATCTTTTATTATTGGTAAGAAATATAATGTATTCAGATTTAATAAATTTATTACTTGTAAAATTTGGCTTTCTTTAAATAAGTACAGGAACTAATTTTTGTTTCATTCAGCATCTACTAACATCTTTTGGTTTCCATTTTGAAAGCTAAAATGAGGAGCCTTTTTCTTTGTTCAGAGCAGACTGAGGATGAATCAAGTGAATAAGGCTCCAAAGGAATACAGCTTTCATTCATTAGTTAAGTAAAACGCATACTGACATCAGCTATTAAAATATAAATGCATAGCTTTTTCTGCAATTTCCAATTAAAATATTGTAGGAACAATAAAGAGATACAACACTAATATATAAGAAAAATCCAAAACATACATACATTTTGTATGCTTACAATTGAAGCAGTCAACACTGTTTTAATTCAATTAGATTCTTTCCTAAAAGATTATATATATTCACATGAGATATATGTATTTTTTTTCAGTAAACTGAAAAAAAAAGACACATAAAAATTGAGAATTTTATAGTATGTTATGCTGAAATGACACTGTAGAGGTCATAGTGACAATATTGTTCTAATTTACAGGAGTGTTGCAAAGCTAAATTAGTGTTAATTAGTGCTGTACTATAAGTCGTACAGTAACAAAAGAAACAAGCAAACCAAACATAATAAATTCTTTAAATCAATTTAATTTGGAATTATAATTGATGGAATTAATACTGAGTGTATAGCATATTTTGACCGCAAGGTGATTTGAGGTTTATTTTGCATTTTTATGTCTTCCATCTATAAGCAGTAAGTTAAAGTGAACTTGTTTACTACCAGCCTCAAGTCAATGGGTTTTTTTCTGTTCAAAATTACAACACATGGTGTAACATTGTCTACTAATTAAAGCTGCAAAATTGCTTTCATTTGTATATTACATGCTGTCATTTTCTTTCCTTCTGCCTCACATTTTAGAATGGTTATTTATTTTTTTCTGCTTATTATTTTATTTTCTTTCTATTGTATTTCTGATTTTTTGTCTTTAAAACTTGTAATATTCTATTCTTTTAAATTATTATTTTTCTTCTATTAGAATTGTAATTTGTTGCATTCTTTCATAAACTACAATGCAAAAGAAGCTGAAAGCTGAAATATTTAAATTGCTACTTATTTCATATTTGTA
The DNA here is from genome assembly GCA_013396935.1 of Baryphthengus martii. Lineage (NCBI taxonomy): Eukaryota > Metazoa > Chordata > Aves > Coraciiformes > Momotidae > Baryphthengus > Baryphthengus martii. The sequence continues at coordinate 24,389 of VWZK01011250.1, forward strand.
TTGTATGAACTGTGTTTAGTCTTTCAAGAAATACCTAGCTGTGGACAACATTTCCTTCTTGTCCACAGTGTCAAGAGTGTAAAGTTTCCTGGGATTTTTTTTGATTTATTTAAGTGGAGGTTTTTTCCCTACTGTTAATAAAAGAGCAAATCATAGTACCTGAAAAATCTGAAAGTGTGGAAATTAAATTTTATGGCAAGTTATTAATCTATTTAAGTGGTTAAACCCCCTAGTAAACAGTGAATGATCAGGCACAAATGTGTATTTATTTTTCCATTAGATTAACTGTTGAAGTGTTGTATTTTTTCACTATTGAAGGGCTATTATAAAAAAAGAAGATAGTGCTGTAGATGGACTAATAAAGGGTTAGGTGTGGCATTCCTAGTGTATACAGTGATTGTAGAACTGAAAATCTTTTAATCCCTTAAATTTTAGCAGCACATGTTATTATGGCCAGAGATTGTCTACTTTTCCTCTTCCTCACAGTTCAAAATCCTGAACGATTCTGTATGAAACTGTCAAAATAAATCAAATCAGATTTTAGAATAGAGGCTAGATTTGAAATAAAATTATCATTATTACATGGTAGAATAGCTCTTTACAGACCATACCATGTGAGTTAAGAATATCTGAATTGTGCATAAATAAGTAAATACATAAGAAATTCATATATTATCTCTAAATTAAAATACATAGGTCTCTTACTATATTCATTTACCACACTAATATTCCAGAAAATTAATTAAATGAAAAACATTAAAGTTAGAGAAACAAACAGATCTTCTGAAATGGCTGAAGTCAATCATTTTAGCTCAGCTAACGTCTTCTTGGCAATTATAAGAAACAAACTATGTGTACCTCAAACGCACTTTATCCGTTTTGTTACTGTGAGGGTGACAAAGCGCTGGAACATTTCATGAGAGGTTGTGGTGGAGTTTCCATCCCTGGAAATATTCAAACCCTGACTGGATACTGGGGCAGAGAGGCTGGACTAGATGATTTCCACAGTCTCCTCCCAGTTGCAGTGATTGTGCCATTCTGTGAAAGCTTGCTGCACTAAAAATAATAACTTGCACAGAACAGGACTAATTATTTTTTTATGTATATATTTATCCAGTAATTTATTGGTGTAACTCTAATGTAAATTTGGAAATGCGTACATGTAAACAAGTATCCAAAAGTCAAGTTTATAGGAAGATTTAGAGCAAATTAAAAAAGGAAGCATGATTCTGTTTTTTCATGTCCCTTTCCATGCTTATTAATGTTTTTTCTTAAAGTTTTTGTTTAAAGTATCAGTGGTTCAATTAATCGTACTCAGCTTTATTTAACTAAAAGGTAGCTGTAAGCTAGCTTTTGAATCTATAGTTCATTTGTCATTCATGAGTTGTAGGCACCTTCACAAAGTAATTTATTCAAATTGAATAAGTATATCTAAATTAGCCAAGAAGTGCATATCTTTTTCCATCAACAACAGAGGAACTGTAAAGCCTAGACAACCAATTAATAGTAGACCTGAAACTTTTATATGGATGATATAAAGTGGGATGAACAGACAACAAGACATTTCTAAGTCAGTAAAGCTTACCCTACTTTGATATATATGCAGATGTGGATGTGCTGTCAAAGCCAAAAAAAAGTCTACAAAATCCTATTATGCTTCCAGTGGGAGCACAGATACTCTGGACTCAATTTAATTGTGCATACCCAAGTATTCAGCATTATTGGACATACTGAAGGGCATCTGAGACATCCTCAAGGAATTCATAGGTAGGATATTGTATGTACACTGTCAGATAACTCAAGCCACGCTGGAGGCCAAGTATCTCACATAAAGATTCTATGACAGCTTAAATTGCATCAGATACCTCTCTCTGTGTGGTTGGAGTGAGTCTGTCAAAAGAAACACTCATCCCGAACTGTATTCACAGCAATTCTGAAACTGGTTCAGGACATTCTTACAGGAGTTACTTCATCTTATTTTCTTCCAAGCAATCCTGCTATTTTTGAAGCTTAAGGGTTAACTCTCAATGTTGCTTCTGCACACACCAGTCTAAGAAAGACTGACAGGCAATAATGACAGTGAACTTCAAAATATATGTTTCTATTGTTTAAATGAAAGCACCAAAACACAAAAGAACCAACTAATCAAGAGCAAAAAAAAACCCCAAACCAAACCAACAAACCCAAACTTTTCATAAGAAGTCCTATATGGAAATCACCAGCCTGACAACTAAAACTTCTCTTGACAGTTAACTCTTTTTTAATAGCTTGATACCAATTTCCCTCTGTCCTTAGTAGTCTGAAACCATGCTTTTGTTGTCTTTTCACACACGAAAAGTAGGTTTGATGAAACTGGTAATGAGTAACTAGACTAGTAAGCCAATCTCATTATATAGTTTCTTATGATCTTTAAAAGTGTCCAACTGCCATTAAGCATTAACTCAATTAAAGGCTTCATAGAGAAATGTACGTTTTATTTCACTTGCCCTTCTGTTTATTCATAGTTTTACTATGTTTTTCTTTTCCATTTAACAAATACTGGTATGAATAGTCCAAACCTACATCTCTGAAGCATACAAAATGTTAATTCAAATAGTTAAAAATGTTTATATAAAAACATACTTATAGGATTGGTTTCACAATCTCTCTTGAAATAATGTCACATTGTATTTCAGAATGCTGAAAATGTAGTAATTACTTTCAAAATTTATTCAAACAGCTGAAAGGCTTAAGGAGTTAGATTTTGACACAATCTGAAACCTGGATTTCCTTTTTAAATGGTCATGTTTGCAAAAGAGAAAACAACTTACTAAGGATATGCTTTGATTCTAACCTTTAGCTCCTTCCTGCTCTTTCTGTTATTGTCTACTTCCAATGGGGCTATGTCAGCCCAAGGGTCAAATTTCATGCCTTTGCAAAAAAAATAAATAGGAAAGAAATAAGAATAATGCCATTAGTTCCACCATACAACTTTCTGTTACTAAAATAAGAGCTTGAAGACAGCAAACTGTCCCCAATATTATTATTTTTTTTTTTAAAGTGGTAGATAATTTAACACTGAACAATATTTTTATTCTCATCCTGTATTGCTATGACAAGTATATCTAGACTACCACCATAAACATAAGCCAAGGAAAAAGACTTATGGTGGAGTTAATCAGCATATTTTATAGCAATTAAAGTTTATATAGCTTTCCTCAGGTTTTTAAGAGTTTAGGAAGAATTTAGTGTCAGAATGGGGGAAATATTTGGGTAAAATAAGCACTTCATTTTGCAGCCAAAATACAATTGTATATGGTTGGAAGAGACTTTTAATGTCATCAAGTCCAACTGTTAACTCAGCATTGCCAGGTCACCATTAAACCATGTCCCTAAGTGACACATTTGTATATGTTTTAAATAGCATCAGGGATTGAGATTCCACCACCTCCCCTGGGCAGCCTATTCCAGCGCTCTGTCACCCTCACAGTAAAGAAGTTTTTTCTTAGGTTTAGGTGGAACTTCCTGTGTGCCAGCTTGTGTCCATTGCCCCTTGTCCTACCACTGGGCATCACTGAAAAGAGACTGGTCCCATGCTCTTAACACCCACCCTGCAGATATTTATAGGCATTGATAAGATCCCCTCTCAGTCTTCTCTTCTCCAGGCTAAACAGCCCCAGGTGTCTCAGACTTTCCACATCAGAGGCATGTTTCAGTCCCTAATCATCTTTGTAGCTGTCCTTTGGACTTTCTAACAGTATTTTCCTGTCCCTCTTGAACAGAGGAGCTCAGAACTGGACACAACACTCCAGATGTGGCCTCACTAGGGCGGAGTAGAGAGGGAGGACAACTTCTCTTGGTCTGATGGACACATTCTTCTTGATGCGCTCCAGGATATCAATGGGTTTCTTGGCTACAAGAGGACACTGTTGGCTCATCGTTAACCTTTCGTCCACCAGGACTCCCAGGTCCTTCTCTACAGAGTTGCTTTCCAGCAGGTCAATTCCTCACCTGTACTGATACATGGGGTTATTCTTTCCAGGTCCATGACTCTACACCTGCCCTTACTGAACTTCATTATGTTCCCCTCCACTCAACTCTCCAACCTGTCCAGGTCTCACTGTATGGCAGTACAGCCTTCTAGTGTGTCAGCCACGCCTCCCAGTTTTGTATCATCAGCAAATGTGATGAGGGTACACTCTATCCATTCATCCAGGTCATTGATGAAGATGGTGAATAATACTAGACCCAGTACTGACTCCTGGGGAACACCACAGGCTATAGGTCTCCAACTAAACTCTATGCCACTGATCACAACCCTCTGAGCTCTGTCTTTTAGCCAGTTCATAATCCACCTCACTGTCCACTCATCTCACCCACACTTCCTGGGCTTCCCAGGAAACAGTGTCAAAAGCCGTGCTGAAATCAAGGTAGACAACATCCACTTCTCTCTCTTCATCTACCCAGCTAGTTACACTATCATAGAAGGCTATCAGATTATTATACATAGTCAGATTAAACAGATATTTCCAAAATTAATAAGCAATACAATGCAATAGCTTTAAAAGAACTGATTGTGAAAAAACAAGCATTGTCATATGAGGTGCACTAGGATATCCAACACACGCTCATTGTGATTGGCAGATGCAAAAGTTGTAGATGTATACTTTTCCAAAGAGGACCACAGGAGTTCAGGAGGACTACTCCATGGGTAATATTAGTTTCCATACACAAATAGTAAGTCACATACAACACAATGCAGTTGCTTGAGGGAATTTAGTCCATTTCAGTCCATGCTTTTGAGTGTCCAGGCATCTGTATGTGCTTGGCAGATATGACAGGATTTACAGGAGGACAATACAGTGTCATCTGGAGTCCACAGAAAGTTATTTCAGTCTGAATGACACTACATGCCTATTTATAAGTAATTGAATCCTATTCCTGCAAGAAGACATCTGCATTTAAGTATGCCTGTATTGAACTGAATCCCACCTCAGATAATCAAATAAAAGCTAAACCTGCACTCTGCATTTGAAGTAGCGACTGAGGAAAGACAGAAGTATAAACATTACACTTTCAATCTAGCATCACTACTGTTCAAGTTCTTGAGTGTAAGGAGGCATAATAATATATATTTCATGTCATACATGTTTATAAAACAGTTGAAAACAAGTGATCATTTTTATGTAACGTTTGCATGTATTATGGCCCTGATATTTTTTCTCGTATCTTCAAAGTGTGACTGCAGTTTCTTTTTTTGTGCTGAATTGATTCAGAGCCACAAGAAATCTCCATTGTGTTCTTTTCTATGGGATGATGATGTAGACATATAATCTGTTTCTGCATACAGACGTCCACATCACTGTGCTGAGTATGACAATAAAAATGATGAAGCAGTATTCTGGCCTGAAAATTCAAACCCAAGAATTGCAACCTCTGATGAACATTCTTCAGTATAGATTAAACATGCTTGCAAGGAAAATGAGCTAACTGTTCTAAGTATGAATCCAAAGTAAGTAACTAGGTCAAGAAAAGGTCAACTTGAATGGTGCAATAGTTTCACGATCTGTTTATATAATGGACTAAGGAACTGTCCAACAGATAAAATCCCCTGGTAATCAGTAGTCATGTGCTAGATCTATCATTTTGATATGACTTTATTCATTCTTATTTATTCCCTAACTTGAAAACAATATGGATAGCAGAAACATAAAATACAATAACCCCAGGCAGCGCTACAGACTAGGGGAGGAGTGGCTGGAGAGTGGCCAGGCAGAGAGGGACCTGGGAGTACTGGTTGATAATCAGCTTAACATGAGCCAGCAGTGTGCCCAGGTGGCAAGGAAGGCCAATGGGATCTTGGCTTGTGTCAGGAATAGTGTGGCCAGCAGGAGTAGGGATGTAATTCTCCCCCTGTACTCAGCA
>VWZK01011251.1:0-11862 GCA_013396935.1 Baryphthengus martii
TGGGGTTGTTCGGTCTGGAGAAGAGAAGGGCCCGAGGAGACCTTCTGGTGGCCTTCCAGGATCTGAAGGGGCCCTACAAGAAAGCTGGGGAGGGACTTTTGAGGATGGCGGGTAGTGACAGGACAAGGGGGAATGGATCCAAACGAGAGGAGGGGAGATTTAGATTGGATGTTAGGGAGAAGTTCTTCCCCAGGAGAGTGATGAGACCCTGGCACAGGTTGCCCAGAGAGGTGGTGGGAGCCCCATCCCTGGGAGTTTTTAAGGCCAGGTCGGATGGGGCTCTGGGCAACCTAATCCAGTGGGAGGTGTCCCTGCTCATGGCAGGGGGGGTGGAAGTCGATGATCTTCAAGGTCCCTTCCAAGCCTGACAATTCTAGGATTCTAACCTTTTCGCCCTCGTTCCGTGAAAATCAAAGGGCAGCATTATCCAGTTAAAGGCACCGGCCTCGATGTACTTCTAGGGCTGGCAAAAATTCGTTTGGGGACAGTGTGGAAATGGCAATTTAATTAATGAAATGAAATTCAGCTTAAAAAGGCAGCAGGGTATAGTTGTGAAGTTCTCCGAATCACGACTGACGAGGCAGCGTCACTTCTTCCCCACCAGCTGCTATCGAAGTATTAGCCACAGAAACTCTGCTAATTAGCTATCCTTTTAGTAAACTGCTGCCTCAAAACTAATCACTTGTTAATTTAGAGTGGCCGAATACTTCAGGTCTTGTCTGCACCAGAAAAAAAGCAAATAGAATATTCCCTCTCCCCTTCCCAGGAACCAGCACAAGTCCTCCAGAGCACCTGGGGCTGGGACAGGGTCTTGCTCAGGCCTTGTCCTCTGGCTGGGTCTGCACAAAAGCAGGTTTCAACTTTTGCCAATATGGAATCATGGACTGGTTTGGGTGGGAAGGGACCTTCCAAAGTCATCTGGTGCAACCCNACGAGGGTCTCAAACCCACCAGTTTGAGATTAAGCCTTTTTTTTGGCAAGTCAGAAATGAAGAGACCAGGCACTGCCGTTTCGGCTCCGGGCCCCGCTCCGCTCGCCCCACATCCCGCGCCAGCCCCTCCGCTCGTTTTTACCTTGTCGATTGAAATCCATCGGCGGCTGTTTGCAGTCCTGAGCTCGGTGACCACTGGCCCCGCAGTTGTAACAGGAGAGATTCCCATTTTTTTTGTGACTCGAACCGTTGCCGTTTCCCATCATCCCCTGCGCCTGATACACCCCGGCCGTCCCCGCCATAAAGTTCTGCATGGGTGGCACCGCGAACGTCGACTGCCCCGTCATGACGGAGTCCGGGGCGATCCCGCTGTTGTAAGCGGTGTGCACCACGGGGAAAGTCGTGCTGCTGTTGTACTGCTGCGTGTTGATGTAGCCGTTGCTGCACAAAGGGTTGAAGGGCAGGAAGGGGAAAGTAAACATGGAAGGTCCCGAAAAGGGGTGCTGAAAATAATTGGCGTAGCTGACGGTCATCCCGCTGGAACCGCAGTTCCCGCTACACCCGCAGGAGCTGCACACCATGCAGCCGGGCGGCTGCGGCGCTTGTTGCTGCTGCTGCTGGTGGTGATGGTGATGATGGTTCTGGTTGGGCACCGGGATGCTCCCCGCGGATCCGCCGCCGCCGCCGCCACCGCCGCCGTAGAAGTTGTTGTCGGCGACGGAGGAGAGCGTGGGGCTGGAGCTGGGAGCGGGGCAGCTGGGCAGGTTGGCCATGGTGGCGAAGGAGGTGGCGGGGTGGCTGCCGGAGGAAGCGGCGTTGCTGTTGGCGCAGAAGCTGCCTTGCACGGGAGCCACCGGCACGCTGCTCATGGCAGAAAAGGCAACTTTGGTGTTGGTCGTGTAGAGAGCAGTCCGGGGGTTGATTATTGCGGGGGACACCGTGATTTGCATATTACTGGAGCAGGAAGTCTGTCCGGCGATGGCCGAATCGGTGGGAAGAGACGAAGATACCAAGAGTTTGATGGGTGGACGAGCCACGTGGAAGACCGTGCTGGACGTTACAGTGGCAGCGGTGCTGGTCTCTACGATTAATCCCGGCTGCTGGGCTGTTTTGATCACCCTGTCCAGAGTGGAAGCGTGGACCACTTTGGTTCGAGGACCGAAGTTCATCGTAGAGGTGGGCGAGCTGCTCTCAGCGGCCCCCGACAGCACTTGCAAAGGCTGGTGGGGAGAAGACGCAGACATGACGTCCACCACCGCGTTCCCAAAGCTCTTCTCCATTTTGATGCTGCCCCGAGGTCCGGGAGAAACTTTATTTCTTTCTTCTAGAGACAAAAGAGAATGCACGGACGACGAAAGGAGCTTCACGTCGGCGTTGCCGCGGTCGGATTTGTGCACCGAGTTTAGCATCCGAATGGGGGTGATGTGAGGAGAGGCCGCCGACATCATCGGCATCGGCAGAGGGTGGTGGCCGGACGGATTGGAACCCGCGTCGTTCTGCACTGGCAAGACCTGAGCCGTGGGTCTGGCGGAGCTGGAAGTGAAATGATTCAGTAACATCACCGGCTTCTCCTTTTCCGAGCCGTCCAAGTGGATCTCTAAACCTAGGGATAGAAACACCTGTAAGTACAACCGCTCCGCTGGACCAGGCCGGGCGACGGGAGGACCCTCTGGGGCTCTTTCCGCTTACGTCTCTCGTTCTCCTCGGCGCTGTCCGAGCTCTCTTCCCTCGTCTGGATTCCCATGGGGCTGGATGAGGAGCTGGAGTACTCGGAGGAGCTGCCCTCGCGGGGCAGTGGGTGGGCTGGCTGATCCACGTCCACTCGCAGCTCTGCGGAGAAAGGGTGTGAGCAGTCAGGGAATGGGAACAGGAGCGGTAACGTCTCCGTGACAGGACAGAGTTACAGCTGGTTTGTGATCCCATCGAACATACAGCGATGCTCAGGATTTGGGGACACACTGCAGCTAAGAAACAGGAGTCTGGAGGAGCAACAGTCGGAGACAGGGATCCATCGGAAAGAGTTCAACTGAGGCTACGAGGATGATGAAGGGATTGGAACATCTCTCCTGGGAGGAACGGCTGAGAGCCCTGGGGCTGCTCAGTCTGGAGAAGAAAAGCCTGAGAGGGAATCTGATTCATGTCCAGAAATAGCTGAGGGGTGGGGGTCAAGGGGAAGGGGCCAGGCTCTTTTTTTGTGGTGCCCAGGAATAGGACGAGGAATAACGGGGACAAGCTGGAACCCAGGAGGTTCCACCTCAACAGGAGGAGAAACTTCTTTCTTGTGAGGGTGACGAAGCCTGGCCCAGGCTGCCCAGAGAGGTTGTGGAGTCTCCTTCTCTGGAGACTTTCCAACCCCCCGCCCCAGATCTGTTCCTGTGTGGCCTGCCCTGGCTGATCCTGCTCTAGCAGGGGGGTTGGACTTGATCTCCAGAGGTCCCTTCCAACCCCTACCAGTCTAGGATTCTACGACTCGTGCAGTGCCACAAAGAGAAAACTACGTTTTATTGCCCTCCACACGCAAGAACTGGACTTTGATCGCACCCTAGTAAGCCAACGACGCTTGGGAAAATAAAGCTTACGCAAGGTTGGTGTAAAAGCAGTGTAAGAATGAGCTTGCAGTGCCCTCTGCTCCTCTTCCTTACCTGCAGCATGGTTGCCACGAATGCTCTGGATGGGCCCTACGTGCGTGGTCGGGGGAACCCTCGCCACACCGCTGCTGGTAACGGAAGAAGGTGGTGTGGGGTTCAGGCACCGTTTCTCTGACTTTTCTCTGTAGGGTGATGAAGAAATGCATAAAAACTCAGAAACTGGCTAAAGCAAAACAGAGAAATCCATTTCTGAAGGAAAGTGAAGCAAACAGAGCCCACTAAATAATCCACTAAATGTTAGGGAAACATTTGGAAGTCACATCAATCCCGACTGTAGCCTCTTGCCAACAGTTACATTTGGACTCTCTGCCAGCATTACAATAACTAATGCTCAAGCTGATCAAGTGGAAGGGGCCAGGCTCTTGTCTGGGGTGTCCAGAAATAGGACAAGGAATAACATGTATAAGCTGGAATGTAGGAGGTTCCACCTCAACAGGAGGAGAAACTTCTTTGGTGTGAGGGTGACAGAGCCTGGCCCAGGCTGCCCAGAGAGGTGGTGGAGTCTCCTTCTCTGGAGACTTTCCACAACCCCTTGGATCTGTTCCCGTGTGGCCTGCCCTGGGGGATCCTGCTCTGGCAGGGGGGGTTGGACTCCATCATCTCCAGAGGTCACTTCCAACTCCTACCATTTTATGATTCTATGCTTTGTACAAGATGAAACCTCACAAAGCAAAAAACGGTGGTTCAATTCTCTCAGGCGTTACATAAGTGCGTCCCAAAACCAGCTGCTGGCACCAAAACCAGAGAGAAGCAAATCCAATCCAAAGTTTTCCTTTTGCAAACACGCTCCTGATGAAAAATGCTCTTGAGGAGCTTGGACAAATGGGCACGGATTTGGATTTTTTAATTGCTTTTTGAATAACTCCAATAGCTTCAGGATAAACCTTTCCTTCGACGTGGAGATTGAAAAATAGGACAATCTGTTGCATCACCTTCCCCAAAGGGCTGCTCATACTGCACAGAGCCGCTGGTCTTTTTATATCCCCTTGGCCACATAAAGCTGTGACCTTCCTGAGACCAGGGTGACCTGCAGCAGCCCTGGCTGTCAGGGGGTTGTCCCCACAGACCAGAAGCCTGTGAGCACCACCTGAGCTGGCAAACCCCACAGCTCAGCGGCTCGCTTGCCCGGTTCCCTCCTACCCCGTGAATCTCAGGTAGGTGGGAAGCCCAAAATCTAACTGGGCTTTGCAATTCTGATTTAACATCTGTTATACAAGTTAAAGAAAATCCCTAAGTAACAGTGTTTATCTTTTGTAAATGAATTTTAAAATGTCCCCCTCCTTGGAAGAGCCGTCAACGTGACGGGCGTTTACGTCACGACTGGGTTGCTACATCCTCTTGAAACAGAGCTCCCAAATCCTTTGCATTTGGTTCTTGGGACTATGACCCTGAACAGGCAACAGGAAACCAGTAAATATGAAATATCATCTTGTTGCAAGAGCTTTTCAAAGTAACCAACACAACGGCAGAGGAAGGGAGATAAGCATTACCCGTATTTACAGGTAGAAATCTGGGTAGGTTTATGGTCTGGAAGGCAAAGACCACCCTAAAACTTCCATTAAATATCTTATGACCTTAAAAAGACAGTTCCCCCCACCCCTCCCCAGCCCCTCAACTTACTTCTCCAACTCTAGCTGGGTCTTGAGCTTCTTCTTTGCTCCCATGGTGAGGGACTCAAACTTATTCAGATCTTCCTCTGTAAGACTCAGAAACTTGTAAAGAAATAAGTCTGTGCTTAGTTTTACAGCCTGAAATATTCTTATTTATATTTTCAGCAAAGATAAGTCTAAAAAGGCAACTTTGAAGCCATTTTTAAACATATGTTAATTCAAAGAGAGTCTCAGCCCGGTTTTAAATTATAGAAGGAACGTAGAATAAAAGCGTGGGGGGACTGGCAGGAAAAAAAGAACATCTGTAGATTAAATTTAATTAGGTCTGTGCTTATATTAACCATTCACAATAAAGATGAAGTCATTGGTGTACGTACTAAAATAGAACTTTGTGCTATAAAGGAGTTTAAGGATCTGCTTCTCTTAAAATAACACTGTAGTTGTGTCACTGAACGCAGAAATCAGTTTGCAGTTCTCATCTAACTGGAAAATATACTCCAGAATTAAATTGTGTAATGAGATTTAGCAGAGTATTAAATTTTAGAACTCAAAAACATAGAATATGAAAATAAAATGCATACATTTATAATAGAATGCAATGAAAATGAAAGCCAGTGAAGGATGCATAATAATAGATGTTTAACAAACGAGAAAATGCCCAGTTTTGCTCTTTATTAAAGAAAAAAACCCAACCCACTACGTATTTCCCCTCACCTAATGAAGGAAATCAAATCAGGAGACTGGTAAGAGATTAGAATTAATACATCCAACATCCTACAACCAGCACAAAGCCATCCCAGTTTAGACCCGGCTCAACCTAAGCTCTTCTTCCACTGGAGGGCGTTCGAGGCTAAAAAACATGAATTTTTGAGCTGGGGAAATGCTGTAAAACTATTGTGTTCAGGTAAAATCCAGCACACAGAGGTACCGTTCCTGCCTCTTACTGTACAAATATAGAAGTGATTCTTTTTCCACAAGAATTTCTGTAGAAAGCCACCCCCTCCCATTCACTTGCAGCGAGGTGCGTACGCTAAAGGTCTGGTCAGAAGTCTCCGCGGATCTATTTTAGAACATCAAGATATCCGAGTGTTTTGGGGGAAGAAATCAATCAAGAAGCAGAAACTTTAAAAATCAACCAGTTTTAGTTATCTGCTGCACAGGGAGCCCAAACAGAGCTCCTAAGACAGTGTGCAAGCTGGATTTCCAAGCCTCCAGCGAAGAATTCCCAAACAGGCGGCAGCTGTCGAACGGCCCAGGCCCCGGAAACAAAGTAGACTGGAAATAAACCCCACTTTTTCATCAAAATATTATTGCTGAGAGAGAGAACATCTTCTGCAATTCCCAATGCAGATGTCTGCAGCCTCCCTCTCCATGCTAGAGAACGGAAGGATCATTTCAAAGGTGCTCCCGTTTTTTCATCTTCCCGTCATAGAATCATAGAAGGGCTCAGGTTGGAAGGGACCTCAGAGGTCATATAATCCAACCTCCCCTGCCGTGGGCAGGGACACCCACTGCATCCTATAGCAACATGGATATCAAACATCAACTGCATTATCTGAGACCCAGAGACTTAGTAAACAAAGTGCCAAGGTATTACTTCCAAAAAGTCAAGTGCTTTCTCATTCATCGATCAAGAGAAGAAAATAATCCTGTGCCAAGACAAAGGGAGGCAGAATAATGTCATGAAAAGCAGGTGCTCGTGCTAAAGTGGGAGCTGTGATCCTACAACATGAAAACCCATCCACTAGGATTCACGTAAAACCCGTTGATCTGATTTCAGGAGGCCTCACTTTAGACAGAAACCCCTCCCGAAAGACATAAAATAGCCCTGGTTTATCCTCTGAGCAATCCAGCTCCACCAGCAAACTGGATAGCAGTTTTAATAAAACGGGACTCTCAATTTATCACCTTTATAAGGAATGCTTTTGAGTTCTATTGGCTTTTGGAAGGAGTAACTCAGTTCCTCTAGTTAAACGTGACCTTTTTATCCTTCACCGCTTGCAGGTTTCAATGTTATGTTTCTAACATTACAATTAAAAATGCAGATACTTAGGTTTTCATAAAGGTACAAAGCTCTTTTCACCAATACAGGTGCATCTTTCCTCACCTTCTCCATCGTCAGCTGCTTGAAGACAGGGTAATATTTGTGCAACCGCAGTTTCCTGAGCCAGTCTAAGATCCCGTTTTGCTCCTGTGTCTGAGGGGTCTGGGGACTGGAAGACATCAACATGGGAGACGAGGAGGAGTCCAGCTGGGTGCGATAGGGCAGCGACGAGCCGCTGCCTCCCGCGTGGGAACAGTGGGGTAGCGCAACGGGAGCGGCCGCCGCGTGCTGGACGTGGTTCTGAGAAGACTGAATCCCAGCCACGCCACAGATGGGTCTGCAAAAGAACAACGGCGTTTAATTTAGCACCTGGAATCCGTGGCACCCGGAGTTCGGCCACCAGGGTCATACAGATCTACCGTTTTCGGGATTTCTGGCAAAACCTGCGCTGTTTGATCCACGCGACAGATTTGTATCCGGGCTCTTCAACAGCACAAGAAAAGCAGGGCAGCTTCTGGCAAAATTAAGGCTCAGCTTCAGCTTAAGCAGAGTTTTCCTTTGATAAACACACATAATATATGTTCTACTACCTCTCTGATTTATTTCAGAGAGATTGGCTGTGGTTCAGCTTGGCATTATTAAAGTGAAGAAGCCCAAATACAATCCCGTGGCAACTTTTTTTTGTTACATGCGGAAGTGGCAAAATAACCCAGGATATATTGGCTCCTTGGAGAGTTCTGGGGTTTGTTGGAGAAAATGACAGTTGCCTCTTAAAAGAGCGGGTTCTAAGTTGGTTAAATCCTAGTTAATGGCAAGAGAATTCCTTTCCTTCTTTTCCCAAGGTGGACTTCTAGTTCCCTTGGAAGAAGATTCCTTCCTCCCTCTGAAAGGAAAACCCTGTTGCACAAGGAAACATTCAAATACGCTGCAGAGAGGGGGAAAAAAAAAAACAACCTTCCAGAGATGCTCTGTTTGCCCATGAAGACTGATACAGGGGCTGACCAGACCTGTGCCTGCAGCTCCATCACTAGTCCTTCGAAATCCGTGACCGAGACGATTACGACTCAGATCACAAAGAAACCACCCATCACCACAGCTCAACACTGAAGACTTGATGCCAATTAGGAGCTACAGCTTTAAACATTTCCTTAAATTCTTCCCTGAACTTAATACATTTCTTGGGACAAGGGAGCCACTGGGGATATTTCAGCATCACCAAAGATGAGAGAGATCCTGTCCCTGCGCTAGAAAGTAATTACATTTGATATCCTTTATTTCTGAGGCTGAAGTTGAAGGGTAGAATATCCTGAAGTCTTCTACAGGTGAGTATGAATGTGTAGATGTAAATAAACCCCCAAGGGGAGAGATAATTACCTATGTAACGGGGTTTTACAACTAAGCAGAACAAGTGTAAACAAAAGAAATATTTCACCTTCCAGATGTTCCCAGCGTAGTTCCGACTTTATAAAGGGAGGGGTTGCCAGGATCTAAAAAAAAGGGAACAGAAGTTACAAATGGCATTTATGGAATGTACAGGGGTATCAAAAAATACTAATTTTTAAATTGTATTTAAACTTACTTGAACTCTGCAGTTGCTGTGAAGGGGATGAAGTGCTGAAGAACTTTCGAACGTGGTCGTTCTTCACCACGTGGGAAGGTAACGGTGCCAAATACCTGCGTGGGCATCAGAAAAACACAAATCCCCCCCAGGTTCTGTTAGACTTGATTTGCAGCTGCCTTTGCAATCAGGGTTGTAGACAGTACTTGAAATTTGGAAACTGAATTTGAAATTTGGAAGGGGAAACGTACGAGACCTTTCAAATTAATAACACGGTGCAATTCGGAATTAAAGCCAACGTGAAATGTATGGATATTTTTATCCTCAATCCTACTTCAACACGTGTTATCGTTGTGGTGCTTTCACTCTGTTTAGTGTTGCAGTAAAGATGCTTAATTTAGGAACACTGGATGCTTGTAAGGCAGAAAAAGTTCAAATATAAACTTGAAAATTTCCCTTCAAATCCACCAACCCGAAGACCAGAAAATCGAGACGTATCTGTTATTTAATTTTCTCCTCGCCGAGATAAACAGCAGATGCGGAGTCTGGCAGTGTAGGGAAAAAGGCTGTAAAACTTATGTCACATTTTCCCTGGGATTGCTGTGCTTCTTTTTGGGGAAAAAAAACCCTACAATCTCCTAAAACTTTGCAAAGTGAGTCCTAAACTTCTGATTGTCAGGTAAACTCGACTGCCTTTTGCTACATCATCTGTAGATTTGAAAACTTGTAGAGAATGTTTAAAAAAAACGCTTGAACATTCTCTAAATGAGAATGTTTTTAAAAAGAAATGTTAAAAAGAGCATTTTAACCATATCTTTGTCATTTTTAAAAAGCCTTCGAGCAAAAAATAATTCACAAATGTTCTTTCCACCTTGGAAAAAAATCACAGTTCAAAATTCAATTCAATTCCAATTTGAATTTTTCCAATCTGTAGTACCTCCCAGCTTCTTTCTTGCTCCAAAGGCACGACTGTCGCTGTGCAAAGGCAGATTGCTGCTCTATTAACCTAGATTTCTTGCTCTCTGACCCTCCCTAATTCTCCTTCCCAGGCTGGGATCCTCAAGACAGAAGGGGCTGTTTGAAATGGTAACGTTGGTTGCCCTGAAAAATAATCCACTCGATGGCCCTGCCTATGGAAAACCAACATCCACTGGGGCTCTGCCAAGAGCAGGCCAAAGTCTGCCTCGATTTGGGGAAAAAAAAAAGGTGTTCAGCAGAAGCTCTACCGAAAGTTCAGGAGAGTTTTTAAAATGTCATTTAGTATTTTGCATAAATACAGACAGGAGTAGTGGAAAGTTATTTATGTCTCTGGATCCAGTTTCCCTTCAAAACTATTTGGATGTTTAGAAGAAGCGATGAGATGTGACCTGCCACCGATGATGGGTTTTTAGATTTGCTAATGGCCAGGTGATTTATGATAATGTGCCATCTAAGGCTTCAAAAATGTCTTAGCTGTTAAGGCTTTCAAAAATGTTACAATATACACATATATACCTTTTTAAAGTTAAAATGTAC
The DNA here is from genome assembly GCA_013396935.1 of Baryphthengus martii. NCBI lineage: Eukaryota > Metazoa > Chordata > Aves > Coraciiformes > Momotidae > Baryphthengus > Baryphthengus martii. The sequence continues at coordinate 10,307 of VWZK01011251.1, forward strand.
ACCATGAGAACCTAAAACAGCTGAGACAATAAAAACCTCTGTGAAAGGATAAGGAGGGGAAAAAAATCCCCCCAACCCATCCCTCAACACAGGAGGATAACTATTTGGGTGATCATTTTTTCCTGAGATTTGGGGTTTGTTTTTTTAAAGCAGTTTTGGCTATTTTTTCGGTCCAAACCAAGCTTCTGTAAAGCCCATGATTCTCTTATTTGCTTTTAACAAGGAAGGAGGAAACATCCCTTCTCCAGGAAGCTTAACACAGAATATTATTATCATTTGTATTTCTGAAGAAAGGATTCATGAAAAATTCTGATGCACTGGAATTAGTAGAAACAATGCTTAGGATCAGGCTCTAATTTCTTGAAAGTAATTCAGAACATGAACTTCATATTTCTAGTTCCTGATTTTTTCTTCCACTTGGTGAAAAAAAAGAAAAGTATCAAGATAAACCACACCCACCACAACAAAAACCCCAGCATACCTAAGGTCTGATTCCAGGTCCATGTGGTTCCGTTCCAGGTAAAATGAATCTGGACCAGCTAGGCAAGGAATGAATTTCTCCAAGTTTTCTTCTGGATATAGCTGAGAGAGCTAGAGGTGGAAGATATTATAAATAAGTGAAAAGAAGACTTGTTACTGATATGTGGTTCAAGGCACAGCAATTTGTAAGTCAAACATTTTATGAAATTCAATTTATCTGTATTAGCTCAGTACATTTTGAAAAATGTCATTGAACAAAATTACATACAGGGATAAAATGACAGAAAAAGAGGAAATGGCCTCAAGTTTCCCCAGGGGAGGTTTAGGTTGGAGCTGAGGAACAATTTGTTCCAGCCCCTTTGGGGTTGTCCAGGCCTGTGCCAGGCTGCCCAGGGCAGGGCTGGAGTCCCCCTGATCCCTGGAGGGGTTTCCAAGGCGTGGAGCTGTGGTGCTGAGGGACAGGGCTCAGTGGTGCCCTGGCAGGGCTGGGGCAATGCTGGGACTCTTAAAGGTCTCTGCCAATCAAAATGATTCTCTGATAAAATATCTTCTTGTTTTCAAAGTATTTTTCATATCACCTTTACCTTTGAAATAAATTCAGTCACTTCAGTGGAAGATTTGGTTACCAACGTCACTGACGAGTCAGACCACAGGACCTTAGGAAGTAAAAAATATTCAATTTAGTAGCTAATAATCAAGAGATTTAAGTTTGGTTTCAAAAGATCAACAACAGGTATCAAATATCCCCCCACAGACTGCGAGAAAGTTTGTAACGTGTGACATCAACACCAAAAAACTTGGTCTTGTGCACAAGTAACTATCCCTCAGCCTCCCTCACCGCCCGATCCCTGCTGCTATTGCACTTCACTAGTCTGAACACTTGAAAAAGCACTTCGTGGTTCACACAGCCACTGCACACTGCAGACAGCCAGCATGAAGGAACAGAGGACTTAACTAATGGAAATATTGCTTTTTCTTCTTATTGTTAAAGAAAACAGCTGCTTTGTAGAAGTCGCTGTACGATACAAAACCCTCGCTGCAGCCAATTTCTTCCTAAACCCTTTCCCTTCCCTCCC
>VWZK01011251.1:11924-43951 GCA_013396935.1 Baryphthengus martii
ACCCCTTCCCTTCCCTCCCCTCCCAAACCCCTTCCCTTCCCAAACCCCTTCCCTTCCCTCCCTTCCTAAATATTTGCTGCCCATTTATTTATAGTTAATCAGCAAAGGCAAAGATGGCAGCAAATGACTCCTTAGAGCCAAACCCTGCGGTTGCTGCTTGAGCTACACTCTTTAGACACCACCATGGATCTGCTCTAAGAAAAAAAAAATCCATCAAGAGTTCAGTATCTCCACCCTCCCATGTGCTTTCTGAATTAAGTCATTACATTCTTAGATACAGAGGCATTTATTGGTCGGTAGATGAACTGAACTGAGGCAAAAATCAAGATTTCTTGGCATAAAGAGTTAAGCCCAAGAGTGGCCAACGCTAAGCTCCTTCAGACTGGAAGACCTATGGATCTCCAGCAGCTCTAGAGGGGAAGAAGCTGGTTCGATGCGTTGGAAGGAGCAGGAGGCCGTCTTCTCACGTGACATGAGTTTCAATGACAACTGAAAACACACACAAAGTTTTTCCAGCCGTCAGGATGCTGCCAAAAAGCCTGGTGAGAGGCGAGTATTCCAAAATATATTACATAATGGAGGAATTTCCTCTCTGCAGAGCTGTTAGACAAAAAAAGTAAAGAGAGGAAAAGAACAAAAAGAAGAGAGAAAAAACTTCAGCAGTTTCTGGTTTTACGAAGCCTGTCGGGGTTTGTGCGTGTTTGTTTTTAAACATTTCTTTTCAGATCCATGAGAAATTTCAGAAGACACAGGAGAAATTTTGCTTTCTTTCTAGTTTTGCAATCATCTGGCGTTTGTGACGACCCAATGTTTTGCTAACTTTCAGCCTTTAAAAAACAATAATTGGAACTGCAAACGCAGGGAACAAGAGCGCTGCGAAGCGACGCTGAAAACACTCAGCTCCTCTATTACTTTCTATTCCCAAGGTACCAAACAAAACCATTTAATAGTTGGGTTTCTAAGTTATTAGCTCAGTAAAACCCTGGTCTTTCGGCTACAAGTTGTCGAGTGAAACCCTAGTAAAAGTCATTGCTGGTATTTATAGAAAACTTTATAATAGGAAAAGATGTTTCACAAGATCCTAATGTGGAAGGGGAGTCCAGACAACTGCACGCTTCAGGATGATTTTTAAAACTCCTGGAAAAAAAAAAAAAAAAAGAAAATCCTTTCTGTTATTAGTGGCATTTGGAACAATCGCGGGACTCCGAAAATTCAGAACCTTATCCACGAGTCAAGTCACGGAGAAGTTAACGCCGTCGCAAGACGCCGCCGAACGGGTGCTCTGTCTTGGGTGGCAGTTTTAAAGAAGAACTCGGCCTTTTTGGTGAAAGTTGTAGAGAATTGAAATCCTACTGTCTGTTTTCTCTCGGGTTCTCCTTTTCTCACCAACTGTTTGGCTCCGTTGCCTCATTAAGCAAAGCAAAGACATTTTCTGGGCTTTGCAGGCTGAAGTTTAGAATACGTCGTTCCAACCAGACGGGAGAAAAGCAGTTTGTCATTCCTTTTTTTTTGTCGGCGTCCAGAATCCAGTCTCCTCTCTGAACACAAGGTCTCACAGAATGAAGTCATCCTTCCACAGAAGTGGTGAGCAACGGCTGAACCTCCAAAAGCTGCATAAAATCAGGGAGGGCGAGGCACTTCTCCGAGCAGCTTGTGGCTAACCACGCTCGTTCCAAAGAAACTATTCTCACTTCCAGCTTCAATTAGTCTGGCTTCGGTTTTCAGACAACGGTTCTTCCTGTTACGCCTTTTTTTTCTGCTCGATGAACGCTCCCTTTACTGTAAAATATTTTCTTCCCCTTGAAAACACTTTTATATGACACTGAAAGTCACCGCTCAGTCAAATTCTTTAAGTCTCTCGCTACACGGCCTTTTCCTCAAGCCTTGAAGAATTTCCACAGCTATTTTTCGTGCTCTTCAGCGGCCCTTTTGCAACCAGCGGTGTCTGAACCATATGCCACAGCCTCACACTCCCCTCAAGGCTGAATGCAAAGATAAATGACCATCCCATCTCTTCTCCCACAAGGGCAGCGGTGTCTAAATTCTCATTTTCCCAGATGAAGACTTAAATTCTTTCTAGGATCTACATTTCAGCACACCGATAACCGTTCTGTGGTGCCAGGGCATTTTCCTCTCAATACAGACTTTGCCACAACTTGCTGCGTGAGGGTGAATATTTTTTTTTTTTTTGCCTGCGTCCCACTTACCAGGCAATCTCTGCATCATCCACAAATGTTCATCAAGAGGCATTTACGACTACTTCCAAATCACTGATTTAAAAATACGATTACCATTTATCCTAAAGGAGCTCCACTAGACCAGTTTCTGGGATCTAACAGCAAAGTCTGAGCATTTAACTCCTCCTGAAGTATTATCCTCCCTTCTGTCACAGTCAAAACCCAACCCAATCGCCAAAACTTACCTCAAAGGAGTATTCAACGTTTCTTTCATTTTTCTTGTGTGCCAGTCCCTTTAATTCCACTTTTTCAACACTCACTACAAAAAAGCAGAGAGATAAGAAGAATGAGGAGGATATTCTTAAATGTGCCCAGAAGTGACGACTCAGGAAGCGCCAGGACTTGCTGCGAGAGCATCCGCCGGCTTGTGGCGACGCTTTGGGGGAACATCTCGGGTTCACCTCCCTCAGCAGACAGGAAGGTTGAGAGCACCGCTCCGTGACGCTTTCAGTTCTACCCGAGCAAAGCTTCCTTCCAATCCACACCCAAACAGATTTCCTCGTGGCTTTATTGTACCACTCATCGGTGTAATCACAGAATGCAACCCAAACGCGCCTGGTTTATCTTAATAACATCAAGTAGCAAAAGCCATCAGCCCTCCCAGGGAAAACTGGCGCACAGAGAAACAAAGACGGGTAAAAGTCTCCATGTTTTCAGGGGCTGATTTTGCAAGGAGCTTAGTGGGGTTTTATTGCTGTGTTGACATCAGCTGCATGGAAAATTTCAGCCTCGATTACTGCAACTGGAGTAAGTTGTAAGTAAAATTGGGACCTTACTGTAGAAAGGGTTGAGCAACGGCACAGGTCGCTGCTGCCATCTCTACGTACAGCGAGCAGCCTTTAAAGACACATCGGATACTTGATGTGCTAAATTCTTGGAGACTCTCATTTCCTAACACCCACAGGTCATAAATTCCACCCTGCTCAATTGTATCAAGATTCTTTGACTGACTTTCTATTTCTCTTCCACATTTCTCCCGCCTCTTGACTGCACACGTGGGGATAGACACACACAGTCGTTCCTATAAAAAGCCAATTTACATTGGCTTAAACATTCAAAAGCAATTATACTGAAACAAAGCCACTGGAACTTTACCTCCAAGCGGTAGGTGCTTGAAGGGACGCACGCTGTGTTTGTTGTGTTTTCGCTCAGCGGTTCTAACAAAGCAAAACTCGGATTCCCCACCGTTTTATTTCGGGGGAATCACCATTTAAAAGACATTTCCCTGTTTTCAAGGCTTTCTGTTACCTGTAAGACTCACAGCTACATGCAGCTCCCTCATCGCCGCCTGACAAAACAGTCGCAGCGCAAAAGTCACGGTGACATTACAACGGGCAACCTGCTCCTTCAGCCTCACCTCTTCCTGTTCCCCATGGAGAGTCTTCAGCCAAAGCCAGTCTAGAGTTTGATTTTTCCTCTCCCTTAAAATAATCACCATCTGATCTGAAGAGTTAATCTACTTCAAGGTCTTCGTCGTGTCCTGTTCCTTTACAAACGTCACAACCCCAGCCTTGGCTCTTTTCGAGATCTCCTCTTTGAATCTTACTTATCTGCAGTTGAAATGTTTAGAACTGGCAAGGCTGAAATCGCTCTACAGGTGCTCGTGCCTGTCTTTAAAAACCACAGAATTCACATTCCTTTTACGATCATCTCTACCGTTCCTTCTCCATGGAATTCCCCATTACAATAACATAAACCCCTCAGCTCATGAATAATGTCACTTCATTACTTACTACTTTCTCCCACATATGATGCTGATTTTTTTAGAGACTCATTCAGTGGATTCCTCTCACGCTTCTGAAATGATTTTATAGCACCACAGGAATAAATCTTCTGCATGCCAGATATTGATGAGCTATCTAGACAATATGGAATGGCACGAAGACTTAAAACATCCACATGGTTCCGAGGTTTTCTTGCCATTTTAAGAAAATTCTGTGTTGCTGGACTTATTTCAAGAGAATTCAGGACACCCTTCATTGCGATCCTGGTTAAAATATACTGAATATTGACTGGAATTAGAGATACTTCAGGATTATAATTAGAAAGAACTTGTAAAGTGGATACGGAGAGGGGGGTATCACCATCCTGTTCGAAACAGCTGAAGGATAAGCAAAGAACTCCTAGAAAGCCTGGTGTCAACTGCTGCAACATCTGCTTGTGGAGCAGGACAAAGAAAGTCAGAAAGACAGAGCAAGTGTTGCTTAACATTTGTTGTTTATAGCAAATCCAGTATCACTTGGCTGAAACTCTTCTCAGTGGCATTTCTAGTCTTCAAATACAACCTCTTCTGTCTGTTCATTATTCTTACACAGGAGTTCAAGCACATACAGGAACTGAAATTCAAGCAAAAGCAGCAGTTCAAGCAAAACAGGATTGCCTATCAATATAAAATAAAGCTAATTTTGGTTTACTATGTGGGTTAATCAGAAATTAAGTCACCTTGTGGATTTTGTTATGCTGAGAGTTGACATGAAGATGTCAAAGTTCTGAACTTGTCCAGTTCATAGCATCTGCTGTAGGGAATTTACCTCCTGGAAATGATTGCAATGAAAGGGAATGGTTAGGCAGATATTTCTGCACTGGCTGCAGTGATCCTAAACAGAGTCTCCTAAAATTTTAGATCTGTTCTAGAGCATAAAATACACTTCGTGGTGCAGCAGCAATGTGCTCCCAGGGATAATGGACTGGATCATTCCTAATGGTATACAAAGTGCTCCAGTAATTTACTCCCCACTTGCTAATACCATGAAAAATATCACCTGTCTAAAAAAAAAATCTAGAGTTCTCATTTAATTTGTTAATTTTCATTTGTGTGGTTTTGTCATGGGGCCTCTTACATACTCTTTGGGCTCTTTTAAGTTGAGGTTGACTTTATTAAAATAACCTTCCAAAATCTAGCAGGAAGCTTAAATTTATTCAGAGTAATCAATCACACAAAACTCAGGAAGAAAAAGATGCTGTTTGCCAAGTGTGAGTTTAGATATTAAAATTGCCATCTACCAAGTAAAAAGCCCAATAAAAACAAACCTACTTTACTGCATTTACTCCCCAAAGCATGAAAAACTGCTCAAAGAGCTGATTCTACCCCCTATCCCCCTATAAATGACTCCACAGCCAGAAAAACCTTCATACAGAATGAAGGCCCCATGATCCTGTGATCATTTCCAGGATGCTGAATTCAGCAAAACTCAAGCTTCCTAACCCAGGGAATAAAAAAAATAAATAAATAAAAATTAACCTTTCTAATTCAGATCTCCAGAGCAAGTATATTTGCTCAACTTTAAATCTGAGCATTGGGTGTGGAATGAATCCACGGGAGCTCATTCCCAAGTAGCCCAGCTCCACTCTCCAGGGGATCAGTTGTGCTACAGGATCTCCGGGACATACCTTTCTGTCTGCTCCTCTCTCCAGCGCTTCCCTGTAAAATGATCCAGGAGAAGGGCCCCCTCTGTGTATCTGTACATGCCTCCCTCACTGCTCCCTTGGCAGAGGGGCATGGGGGAGGTTTTTATCGTGGAAATTTATCCATAATTATCTGGGAAACTAAGGCAAGTAGGTGAAAGAGGGGGATGAGGTCACAAATGACATAGAAAAGGAGTAGAGGAGTAGAGAGTGGGAAAAGGGCAGAGCACTTGGACATACCCACACAACCCTGAACGTGCACTTGGAGTTACTGGGAAGCAGATTTTCCCCCCCCAAAGGGCTGAACTTTTGGTCTTTTGCTGAACTGAGCTTTGACAGGGCAGCAGAAAAACATCTTTGTTCCCTCCAATGTTCTGCAATCAAATTTCCTACTCTTTTTTGTTATTATACTTTATCCTCTGCTTTCAAACACAAAAGTAATTTCAATTGTAGACAGAATTATATCAAGTAGGGCAGCTTGTGTTTGACATACTAAGGGCAGAGGCAGCATCAGAAATTAAGTCACCTTTTTGCTCCTTTTCAAGTAGTTTGGGCTCTCTTTCGTTGTAGTTTTTTCCCCCGCTGTTTCAAAAAGTCCAGGCAAAACAGATCCAGTAGAGTTTGAAGACATTTTATTTAGTTCTCGTTTCCTAATCCTAGCCTGGGATTTTTGCCCCCGTGGCTGATGCTGGTGCGTTTATTTGTCAGTCGAGCAGTTGAGGGTTCCTGTGAAGGCACAGCCAGCTCCTTCCCTCTCCTCCTGAGCAGGCATTAAACCCTCTGGCTCTCTTGACCAGCCTCTCCCTCTGAAAGAGCGGGATCTTGGACCTCCTCCTCCTCCTCTCAAACTGTCAGCACCTAAAGTGCAAGAACAAGTCAAACGCTTTAGGATTAGCCCCTCTTGGCAGGTCAGGGTAAAAGACGCAGGGGATGTGGGCAAGAGCAGAAAACACATTTTTTGGGGGGAGCCACAACTGTAGGTTGTGGTTTTTTATAACTCCTGATTTTACTTCTGGATCAAGCCACTGTTAACCAGTAAAAGAGATTAAACAAATCAACGTCTCAATTCACACTGAGAATTTTTGCATTCCTCCCAGAAAAAAAAAATTAAAAAAAAAATCAAGATAATCACCAGTGTTGATTGAAGGCTAGGCCTGTTTCCTAACCTCCAATATTTCAGCTCAAGAATGACATCACACCCCCATGCCATCTTCCAGCACTTTTACTAGGCTTATCAGTGTCATTGATACCAAGATGTTTTCCCTGTGATTTAATTAATAGCTTTACACAGTCCTTTTTTTTAAAGCAGTTTTCCTTACCAAAAGAAAACCTACCTAAGAGCCTAGAGCTTTTTTTTGGATACAACACTAGATGAAAACTACAGCTAAGACTGCCAGTCAGGAGCACATGAGAGCTGAGCAATTGGGTTAAAGTGAATGACCTTGAAACTATGAAGAAGAATTTACCACAGAGTCTGAAAGAGTAATTTTCGCTCCATACCATCCAGTCATCTGCCTTTGGATTGAATTACTACATGTGGCTTCAAGTTTGTGTGGCATGGAGCATGGAAATGGTTTTCTTCAGCATTCAGGTGATGAAATGGGAGTGTCACGAGATTGGGATGAACTGGAGCAGCTCCTGAGATATGGTACTTTACCAAAAAAGCTGAAATGCTACAATTTATTTTTGAGCAGAAAAAAAAAAGCCTTTGCTCTGTGTTACACAGAAGGCCAGGGACATAATCAGACTGCTTCTGGATTTAAAAGCATAATTTTTTCATTTTCATTCATGAATTTATGCCTTCATGGAAAAAAGCGCTCAAACACAGCAAGTGGATTTTTGCTGAAAACATCTACCTAACAAAAGGATTTAATAAAAATATTTTCCACATCCTGACACAGAAGTGGTAACTAAAAATACAGCATCAAGACATTCACATGCCCTCATCTCTTGTTTTTCCTAAGAACTACTTCAAAAGCAGCAATAATTACTGTTGTCCTTCAGCCAGCAGAAGGTAATCAAGTGACTGCTCAAAAACTGGAAGTAAAAAGCCACCAAGTCTCCCCACTCAATCCTCAAACTCACCACTATTTATATTTCCATATCTAGAGGCAAAAGAAAAAAACAATTTATTTGCTATTTTCAGAGCATGTTTATGGCAACAAAACACATGAAATTACAAAGACATTGACTTTGTTTTTTAAAACAACAAAAAAGTCAACTGATCAGTTGAACTGAAGCTGAGAAACTGCTTAGAAGTAGCAGTGTGTTTGGGTTTGGGGGTTTTTTTGTTTGTTTGGGTTTTTTGTTGTTGCTGTTGGATTGATTTATTTTTTTCCCTGTTTTTCAGAAAGCTTCCTGCTTTCTGATCTTTTTAAAGCTTTTTTATTCTCCATGGTAGCCTAGATAAAAACTACAATACACTCTTCTTAGCAGCAAACACATTGATCCTCCGCCGTCACAAACGTACAAGACTAAGTTTACTCATCAACCATCTACATTTATTTCCTTAGCCTCCTACTTTGCAAGACTTTAATTACTCATTAACTGGAATACTGGAGGCTTGAAGAAAATACAGAATCAAATAATAGGTTTTCAAAACACAGCCAGAAAGGGTTGCCCAGAGTCTGGAAGAAGAGCAAATGAGCGAGAATTGAGATCTAAATAGCTGAGAATAACTAAATACCGAGAACTTGGTGTTCATGTTATGTCCCAGGACCTCAAATTAGGTCAGTCACACGTTTATTTACTAAAACTCCTTTCAACAAAGCAGAGAACTGTAGTATCAGCAAACAGTTTAGTCATTAAAGCCACGAAAGAGCTGGCCTTGTCCAGCTGCCTGAGACTTCTCCAGAGGAAGATTTCACTGGAAGAGTGTTCCCAAAAACCTCACCTTGAACCTTCAGACTTGGACCTAACAGCTTCTGAACCGACCGAATATGGAGAGGATGACCCTGAAACCACTCAACTTGGACTCTGCTCTATTCAACACCCAGCAAAGCCACACCTTGGATGGTTTCATGACACACTAATTCACACACAAGCTGCTCCAGTTAAAAGGAATCCAACTGGTATCAAAAAATTGATGGGCCACAGGCCAAGTAATGGAGGAAGATGCTGTTCTCCAGTGTGCAGTGTTTGCACTTAAAGAAAATGTGCTTCTGGGGAGGGAAAGAAAATGAAAGAGCAACACACAGAATATATTTTTAAATATAAGTGCAGCAAATAAAGTATCAGAGATAAATTTAAGTGCCTGTCACTCAGCTACCTATAGTTATACTACAGCAGAAAAAACCTGCAGCCTCTTGAGAGCATCAAGACCTGTGTTTAGAATATTTCCTTTAAACGGATGGAAAACAGGAAAGGAAATAAAGTGTTTCTTTCTAAAAATGACCTTATTTTACTACTCGTAGCAAAATTCCAATGTAGAAAGGACGGAGCAATTCTCACCTCACTTTACTACGCTGAGTTACCGAAGTGAAAGGACATCAGTAGTAGAGAGAAATGACATCTCATTCCCAGACCTCTCCAGACACAGCAGCAGGGTGATTTATTAAGACATTAACCTGTTTTCACACAATTCAGTGGTTAAGAATTGAGAAAACACGTGCAGAGGTGTAACGGGGACATTTAAGTTATCCCAAAACCTGCTGCTTGCTAAGAAATATTTCCAATTGAACCGTAAGTTTTCCAGCATTTACCTTTCCCCTTCCAAAGGGGGACAGGAAAGTTGTGCTTGATAAAGTGCTGTGAGATTTTTGCTTATTTTGCCACAACAGGTTATCTTCAAATTACTCCATGCAGCCTGACCCACCAGAGACTGTGCTCCAAGGAGAAGACTCCCACTTTTACAGCACCTTGGAAATTTAGCAATGGCCACAGCAGTACAAAAATCCTTGAAATGTTCTTAAAAGGTGTTCAACTTCAGGCTCCAAATGGAGCAGTTATTTTCTGCTTACCAAAGTCTTTAAATCAAATATCCTGCAGGAACAAATTCTGGCTAACATAATTCAGGAGACAGGACTAATTACCATCACAGATTTCAGTTAGAAAAACAAGAGGGGAAAAAATTAGCAGAGGAACCTCTACTTTTTGCCCGTTCCTGCGACTGAAGCTGAGGAAAGAGGGTCTGTCGTAGTACAAGACCCAAGAGCTGCACTTCTTGAGAATGTCACATCACTTGCTGCTCTCTACAATTCTATTTTCAGCCTTTTTTTATTCTCTTAAGATGAACAATTTGTGTTTCCTTAAAAACCAGTGCTCAGTTGGATCTTCTCCTCATAAGATAGACGGGTTTGTGGAGAAAAAGGGAGGAAAGAACAAGCTTAAGGTACGTTGGATTTCTTAGGAGCCCAGTTCAGCTTCAGAACTGGGTCCCACTGTCCACTTAAGACTAAAAGAAGAGCAGACAGCAGCTTTTCCACGGTGCCTGCTTAAATAGGAAGCTCTAGCTAGGAAAACACTCACAAGCAAACAGAACAGTTTTACCAGTTAGCAAGAAAGTCTTCTGGTTGGCCGTGGCCTCGACAAAAACACGCAAGAAATTAAAGCTTCGTGGACACAATGAAAATTTTCTGTTAGTAGAAGAAAGGTTCTTAGAACTGTCATTTTTCTTCGTAAGAAATTAAGAGTTCTTTCGATTTAAAGGATCAGGAACAACAGCCACTTACAACGTGAATTTAAGCGACAAATTAATCCGACTTGAATTTAAAAGCCAGACTGGCGACTATGAACGGCAGTATTCCTATAAAACGGCAATATTCCACAGGAAATAATTACACAGCTTTAGAAAAAAACATCAAGGCCATTAGCTTACTTTTGGCAGCATATAGGAAGCAATAATATGCTAGGATTGTATCACTCCCCCCAAACTAGTAGTTTTTATGTTCCTTCCTCAGTTTGGCTTATTTAACTTGCCAATGAAGTGACCTTTTCATGTTGCTCCAAAAAGGGCAGATATTTTAAAAAAAAAGAGGCCTGTATATCTTAGCTTTTAATATTTTAATTGAATTCATACATTGTTTTGAGTAATCCTGAATGATACTGTCAGCACTTTAGCCAACCACAAAAGCCAGTCAACCTACAGAACAGTTTCGCAACTTCACTGGATTCAAAAAAAAATAACCAACAAAACTTAAATAAAACAAAAAGCTGTCGGCACCGGAGGCTGGAGAAGGCTCCCATCTGGACAGGAAAATGTAAACCCCAGAAGGATCAGTCAGCTGCTTTCAAAAATCAAGATACAGCTTCCAAAAAACTAACTTGAAGGGGTGGTTTTGGTTTTTTGCCTCCCCTCTTTTTTTTTTCTTCCTTCAGGCCAAGAGGACTAACTCCTGCGCTGCTGCCACTGAATAGGCAACTGCCTTACAAGTTGCCTTTTTTTTTTTCTTTCTCCCCTTTTCCAATGCCAGAAAAAACTCTGACCGAATAAATTACCCAGGAAGGGCTGCTCTGTTAGATGTATTTGTGCGACAGCTCCGGTGCCTTCCTAAAGCTGAGCACCACCAGGTGTCACGAAGCCCTGAAATGTAGACTTTCTCAGGGTATACTGCTGAAATGGATGGAATAATCCTCTGGGTAGAAAAAAAGAGCTCTGATACTGAGCCAAAAAAGGCTGTGGGAGTTTTGACATCTGGTCTTTTCCAACCTGAGCAACAGGTAAAACATATTTCTTAATTCCAGTAGCTCAAATCAAGTAGAGATGGAGCAGTGTCTGGTGTCAGGCAGAAGAGAGCCAAAAAGGAAGCCTTAACCAGAGGGTTTAATACCATGGAAACACTTTGGCATTTTTCAAGCATCTTTTTAGATAAAACTTGAGCCACTGAAGGCTTAAAGGTATCCTACAACCAATTCCGAGACTCTAGTTGGAGAAGAAACGGGCTCAGATGTTGTTGCTTGTTTTATAAAAGACTCTGGAATTTAATTTGTAAAAATATATTTACTGCCTAATTCCCCAGGCTGGCTAATTCTACATGGAACTGTGGCTAATGAACTATTTTCATACAACTGCAAAAAGCACATGTAAGGTCTGAATGCAGCTGGGTACTTCCTCAGCTTGGAAATCCAGCCCAGTGACTCATCTTCCTTCTCCGAGTTAACTGGAGAAGATTTCCGAGGAGCACACAGCTCATTTTGAAGAGGAATCCTGCAAAAGTGACCATAAACTCAAATGCTCAGGTTTAGAGGCAGCTTTATAACCACTAACAAACATTCTTGTTATAGGCAATTAAAATAAGCAGGCTGCCCCTATCTAATTACACGGCCCACGGTAGTAAAAATATCTTTGCAATCAAGAGAGCTGTTCAGCTTTGTATAAAAATACTTCATTTACTGGGTAAAGTAACACGCAGTTGTATATTTAGTCTAGCTTTAGCTGATCAAGTGATTATTTTATTTACTGTCCTTAGCTCACTTTTAAACAAAAATATTGGCTTTGTTTCTTCTTTTTTTTAAGAGAAGGTCAGCCCATCCCAGAGAAGTCTGATGCTTCCCTAGAAAGGATTTTCTCTGGCACGTACTTCACTGAACCCCCGCAAACTCAAAGCGAGCCAGATGATCTGTTCTAATCTGAATGTTATATATTAAAAAAATAAAAACACAAAGTCAGTTTTCCATGGAAAGCACTCTTGGTAGTGTAGGCCCTTGCCCTAATGGCCATTTTTGTGCTAAAGTGTACCCCAGAAAAGCCTGGTGTCACTAAATGCCAACTATCACCAGAGGAAAAAAAAAAACCAACCAAGCAACCACACTTCAGCTGAAGCCTCTGAAGTTCCTGTGTCTGCGCACAACGAGCTCTGAGCTTAGAAAGAGAACAGAAACCTCACCAATGCTCCCTGAGAGGAAACCAGATGGGGAACACGCGACGCATTCGGGTTGTCACCACAGCTGGGAATCTGAGCTGCTCTTTGCTTTGAAGTTTTGAGCAACGTCCTAAATACAGGTGGACAAACCTGCGCCTCCCACCACGGCAGCAGAGTCAGAGAAACAATGAAAGATGCCACCTTGGAACTAACAACAAGCCCCCCTGTATGGAGGGATCAGAAAAATGGGAATGGACTTCAGGTTGCCTACGAGCCATCAGTCTTCCTTCACCATGCACGATTTTTACTGAAATCTTTCAGGTCCCACTTAATTATAAACTGCTGTTACTCAGGAAACACAGCCAGCCTCCGCTGCACAAAAAAAATTTACAGTTGTGATCACTCACAGTGGCATCCAGTGAGGATTCACCCAGGGACACTTCAAGCTTAAAAGCCACCAAGTCAAGACCTGAACATTTCACATACAGACATTAATCACAGAATTGTCAGGGTTGGAAGGGACCTTGAAGTTCGAGTTCCAACCCACCTGCCATGAGCAGGGACACCTCCCACTAGAGCAGGTTGCCCAGAGCCCCATCCAACCTGGCCTTAAAAACTTCCAGGGATGGGGCTTCCACCACCTCTCTGGGCAACCTGTGCCAGGGTCTCACCACCCTCCTGGGGACGAACTTCTCCCTAACATCCAATCTAAATCTCCCCTCCTCTCGTTTGGATCCATTCCCCCTTGTTCTGTCACTACCTGACATTAATGTAATTAATGTATTTAATCTATTAATGAGACATAGAATATAAGTATACCTTTCTATATGATTTTTTTCCCCTCTCCTACAGCAGAGGCCAACACTGTAACCACAGAGTGGCCCGGCTGGGACCCGTCAGTGCGACGCTAGCGCAGCAGCTGCTCAGCCAGCACGTCCTGGCTTGAAGGGCAAGCTGGCGATAAAAGCCCAGCGTGCTGAGATCAGATGGCTGCCCGCTCCAACCTTGGGCCCAAGGATTTCTTCGGTTACCTCAAAGGCAGCTCAGAGTTTGACGCCAAAGGAAAAAAAAAACACCACAGTAGAAATGTGCATTTCCAGCTCAAATGGGAAATCTCCCTCAACCCAGGACAACAGATCTAATTCTGTTCAGTGGTTTTACTTTTCAGCTCAGTTCTTTGAATGAGCTGCACTGTCTGAAGTCAGCAGGGTGTTTTTTGCAGGCAGTGTCTTCTTCTAGCTCCGTGTTTAGAGCTCCCTCCAAGGACTGGTGCATGCAGACCAAGGCCACAGCTGGATCTTGTGCACCACGTAGGGAGGTGCAGAAAGTAAAAAGGTTGCACCTGCAGGAAGGAGCAGCCAGGACAGGTGACCCCAAACTGACCAACGAGGGATTCCATCCCACAGAGGTCACATTTGGCATAAAGCTGAGAGCATGGGGTTGTTCTCAGCTCTGGCTCGGCTTCTTCCTCGCTGCTTCCCTGGCTGGCATCCAAGGAGGACTCTGTCTGTTCTGCCTTCCACCCTGATGTGAGTGTTCCTGAATCCAGTACTGGAATCCAGCTCCTGAACTCAGTTCCCATCTGCTGCTGGGGCCAGTCTGGGACTTCCCCACTGCCTGCTCCACAGAGTCATTGGTGCCAGCGATGTAATTCCCATTGGGGGGATTGGGTTCCATACTGGTTTTGTGTATATTTGTATGGATTCCATTTCATTATTATGATTCTCATTTTCATTCAAGCTGTTCTAGTTTCTCTCCCTTATTCCCTTTCTCTTCCCCTTTGGGGAGGGAGAGGGGTTAACAGAGAGCATCTATTAAAGGTCCAGCGGGCTGCCCTGACCCTACACCCTGACAGGACCGCACGCAGCCAGGCTTTGAGAGGCAGCCACTTTAATGCTCCCATAAACAAGCACATGATGTTTTCTGCTTTTTGGAGAAGAGTATCAGCATCCTGAAACTCATGACTAAGGCTGCAATAACAAGTGAGCACAAGCAAACAAAGTTTAGATCAGCTTCAATTTTTTTTTTGTGTCCCTCCCTCCGAAGAATTCTAGCATGAAAATCTTGTTAACAATGAAGAAATATTCTGTTAGCATACTACTTAAAAACACCAAGCTAAGGGACTAAGGTAGAACAGGCAAAACCTTGAGCACACACAGTCTTGCCAAGAGCCACAAATGCCTTCAAGTGCTTTCTTCTGGGAGAAACAAATATCCCTCTGCACAACCTCTTCTGTGAGGTTCTCCCTTTGTTGGCCATTATGTCCTTGTACATTCTCAAGTCTCTGGTCTCGGGCTTCAGTATTCTCATTCCCTTTTATATTTTTTTTGTAGAAGTCATTGTTCTTTCATTCTGAATCTGACAAAATTTGACCAGTCATTCGAGAGACAGAAAAACCAAGTTCTAATCCAGCATTTAAGCTGATTTTGAGATCCTCCACAGCTATTAAACAATGGTTGCTGTAACACATCTACAAAGCAAAAATAAGAGGGAAGAGAAAAGCAAAGTAGATTTTATGAGTATTTGCCAAGGCAGTGAAAATGCCCAGGAGCTGAAGTGAAAAGAACAGAAAACAAAGTTCCATCCATTAAAAAGCTCAAAATCTTGAAGCCTGGAATCTCCACGCTTGCCATTGAATTCTTCAGCACGCAGAACAAAACAAAACAGAGTAGGGCATCTAGCAAAAACCCTGAACTATTTTAACAACAGGCACAGGAAGGAAGACAAACTTTGCGCTCCCCAAGTCACTAATACCTATTCCCTACCTACCCTTTTTGCAGGTAAAGTCCATTTGTTACTCTTCCACAGGACAAGAAAGTAAAGTCCGAACGCTTTGGAAATCTGGAGGGTCCGATCGCCTCTCTGCTTGAATATGATACATGTTGAATAATTCATCCACAGCCGTGGAAAACACAATAGAGACGATAATTTAGAGGCACTGTTGTGTTTTATGCCACTTCCCTTCAGCTGGGCATATTAATGATGTAATTTTAGCAGGGCTACCCTCTTGGAGTTACTGTTAAAAATAGCAGCCGCACCAGCCGCTGATGAAATGCATCCACTCCAGGCTGGGAAGCAATGCAGCGAGTCCAGGGCTTGGGTTTTTTTCCCCCCCAGGGAGATAAAAGAACGAGTCAGAAAGCAAATGAAACATTAACCTTTTCGCTGAACATTTCTCTGCGCCCGAGAAATAAAATTTACTTTAATCCAAGCCATTGTTTTGCCTAATTACAGCCCATGAGCGTCAAAGAGCAAGAGAAAAATGAAATGAGAAATGAAACCTGACAAAGCACCTCAACAGAGTCAAAGCTGCTTATTTGTCTCCTCCTCGACTTGGGCAGCACCCTGTGGATCAGAGGCACCCTTCCTCCCTTGCAGGAGCACCTCTGACAGCACCAGCAGCCTGTGCTACGGGGAAGGTACCAGAGACCCTGCTCCACGTAGGTTTGGGGCAGCAGCAATCATAGAATCCTAGAATGGCTCGAGTCAGAAGGGACCTTAAAGATCATCTGGTTCCAGGATCCCCTAAACTGCTCCCAATTTCCACTACCTGCAATCCCCAAGTGAGATTTTTATTCCCAGTTTCTTTGCATCAACCCATTTAACTGCTTTTGTTGCCCATCCAGCTGTCAAATCTCCTCATCCAGGTCTCAGCGTCTGGCATTTTTCAACAGATGCCGTCTCTGAGAACCACAGGAAGCCTGACTTAAACTGAAGAAGCCAATTTTCTTTAAACAACCCCCAAATAAAGTTGCATACACAGGATTTCACTGCTTTGATTGTTCTCAGCTTCATTCTTCCTGCATTTTAATTCGATGTATTAGGAGCCCCGTGTTAACAGCCCCCTTTTCTTGTTTGGTTATTAGCAAGAAGAGATTAAGTTAGAGAAGGTATCTTTAGTTTAAGAACTAATATCTAACTATTTAAGCAAAACAGCTTTTGTCTCCCAAGAGAGTCCAAAAAATCCTTTTTGACCATCAATTAGAAAAAAATCCCAAACATTTTGACATAAACCAGAGGTTTTTTCCTGAGAGTTACATCAACATTAAGCAAGCCCTGATGTGAAGCAAGAAGCACCCCAGCCTGGTTACGTAAACCAGACTTTACAGTAAATCACAGGCAAAGCTGTATCTAGACCACGAGAATCTGCAGATCTTCTACAACCATCCTCAAAGGACACGAGACACCGATTCCTTCTGAGTTTGAAAGTGCAGTCTAAAAAAAAAAAACACAAATAAAATCATCCACTATGTTCTGACCTGTGAATCAAGGCTGGCATCAGGTGGTAGTCGAAGTGCAGGAGAACGCTCTTTAAAAATACAACCAGCTTCCTCCCCTTTAACTACACTTAGACTCATGATTCCCATTTGCAAAAGGTCTCTCACCAGCATGAAGTATCATTACATTTCTTGTTTCTTCTTTGCAGCCCCATCTGTTCCCTCGTGCCAGATACTGGAGGTGAGGAATCATCCTCACTTCCGTGGAAATAAAGTGGTGTCATTTACTAAATAAGGTCATTTACCAGATTAGAAAGGGAAGCAGAGTAAAAGAAATATTTGCTGTAATAACAGGGGAAGCAAAGAAAATGACTGGCAAAGTAAACAACTTTTTTTTTTTTTCTGTGACATGTTCTCATCCTTCCTCTCCACCCACCTCCTCATTTTCAAACCAGACCAGATCAGTACTAGGGATTATGCATCTCCTCCTGTGACTTACTGAAACCAGAATTGATTGCTTCCAATTCCCAATATCACCAATTTCTCTAATGCCTGCTATCTTTTCCCTCCTGTAGTCTGATTCTTTCGGCAATTGCCAGCCTCCCCCAGTCGCAGAGAAAAGCCCCGCTGTGAGAATCCCAATGCTGACATCAAAAGTCGAGCGAGAAACCTCTGATTTACTTTAAATTCTCATTAATTTTAAGAATTGGACCCAAAACTCTGTGAGGGCTGACAACACCTGTAATGTGGATAGGCAGCTACCTGTAAAAACTCCAGCTACCTATTGATAAAACGATTGTACTTTAAGCCTCTTAGCCTCAGGAGGTGCCTTTTGGAGAAGAGAATTCATCTAAATGTAAAGGCACATGAAAATGAAAAAGGCTTTGGAAAATGAGGGATTTAACAATAAGCTGATAAAGGAAGGGAAAGAACATCTACCGGAGAACAACTAATCAGCTACAAAAGCTTTTTAAGCACACCCATACCAAGAAAATTGCCATTTAGTCATTAATACACTTGTGACTATGGAAAAAAAGGGCAAGGACATAATGGTTTTCTAGGAATACATGGGAATCGCTCCTGTTTTCTTTAAAGTGATATTTTTGCCCAATTTAGTTTAGGGGAAATGTAAACCTGGAGAGAAGCAGCAAGTCATTTATTTGAAATTCTGGTATCCCTGTTTTCAGTGGGTTATTTCCAAAGAGGCATTTCCAGATGTTCGAAGGAGAGGCAACCAACAGCTGAGCATTTCTGAACATTTCACACATCCCTCACTCCAGCTTCAAACAGCAGACATGGAAATGTCCAGTCCTAGGGAGCTACGTGCAACAGGAACTGCCAGCAGACGAGAATCAGCAGGTGACATTCGCTGGTTTTTCCTGAAGTCCTGCACAACACGCTTTCTGTCCTCCAGGAAGTTTTTGAATTTGAAGTTTCCCCACCTCGCCCCTTATAAAAGATTTCCAGCATTTAAACATTAGTTCCACCAAGATGTGCACAGGATAAAAGTTTTCACAACTCATTTTATTCTGTTTTTTTCCCCCTCCAGTTGATGCGCTGCGTTAAGCCATCACCTACAGATTGGAGGAAAAACTGATTTTGCTCATTTAATACAATTTGAATTAAAAGCTCAATTTGCTTATTCTGCCTCTTCCATTACTGGCAGAAGGTCACGCTGGTGCTTCCAGAGCTGTGGAGCTAATGGCTCCTAATTTCATCGGCATTAACAGCTAACGTGCCCTTGCAGGAGCTTCCAGGACTTCTCAGAGACGACCTGGCAATACAAGAGAGTCCTTCGAGGAACATACTCGCCCAAGGGGTGCCTCCCGTGCTTCTGAAGAGCCAGGGAAAAACGCAAGGAGTATGAAATCCAAGTTGATCATTTCACCTTAGATGTGAAGAGCTATATTGCCATTATCTCTGAGATCAGGAATCTGCCTGAGGGGGTAAACTCCCTGGCACGGTTGATTTTACCAGCGTACTAGTCTTAAGATTTTTATTTTTCAAAAGTAGCTCGATTCTAATTTGTTGTAAACAGCGGGACCATCCAATTCCCACTAAACTCAAATTGAACAGGCTTCAGAGGACTCAAAAAAAATCAAGTGTAAAATCTTACTTTAGTAGAAAGCAGGTCATTTTCTCATGTTTAATGAGGAGATTATATTGCCCAGGATACAAATTCAGAACAAGTCTTTACATTAAGAATAAATAAAAGATGAATTAGGTGCAAAAATGAAGCCTTATTCCCCATGGACCTACACTGTCGGTCTTCTGCAGAGACTCCAGCCCCATATCTCTTATGACAGACCCACAGCAACACTCATTTCCATATTACCACATCTACCTTCATTTTTAGTCCAGAAAAAAAAAAAAACCACAATGAGTGGCTGGGCAGACAAAACAGGGTAAGGACTGAACTGTTCTTATTTCTCCCCTTGATGGAAGCACAAAGGAGTCTCTTATCCAGACAATACCGTAAATTAAGACTCCCAACACCTCTGTCCCACTGGAAGAAACTTAATCAATAGGCTCAACAGTTAATAAGATTGGGACTGAGAGAGCTGGCGATTCCATCACCATTCTTGAGGGAAAAACAAGCAAGAAGCCCAAACTGGACTAAAGAAAAAGAACCACAGAGCAGATTTGGGATCTGCTCGATCTACGCATTATTTTAGGTGACTATGCGAACGAGGCCTATGGTATATACACAATTAAAACTGCTTCTAGAAAAATGCGCATTAAGAGTCTCCTGTCACAAACTCAAAAGCCAAATCCAGACAGCACAACTTCCCACTGAAGCCAACTGACAGCAGCTCTTGGCCAAGGAATGAAGCGCCTGTGAACCACAAAGGGCTGCCCACGAATTACAACCTCCGGGGACACGCACCTTTATTTGCACAAAAAGGGGATGCCAACTCTTGCATGAACCGGCAGCTCAGGAGCTGACTTTTCATCCGGGGAGCAGCCCCCGCGCCGCTCTCTCCTCCTCTGCCTTTGTCCCTTGTCACAGCAATCCCTGAGCAAGTCAAGTGGAAAGGGATGGAACAAGGATGACAAAGAAATACTGACTCCGACCTCCAGAGAGTACAAAAGTCAACTTATTAACAGTTAATAAATTTGCCAGAGCCCAAGTGCAGCCCCAGGAGCCAGGAATTCTACTCCCAGCTCTGACACAGCCCAAGGGTGAGCTGCTTAACTCAGCCTCTGGCTTTGGGGGCATCAAGGGGCTTCTGTGCCTCCAAAAGCAGAGGACAATGGCACAAATCAGTAAAATGAGATGAAATGCGACGGCTTTGATTTTTTTAAAAAAGTAACGCGAAAAACCAACCTCATGAGCATTGTCTTTACGGCAAAGTTAAGCCTCTGACCTTAACTGCACTCCAACTTCAGCTGCTGAAGACCGAGCCGTGCGATTTATGCAACACAAGCTTCAAGACATTTCTTAACATACAATAACCTCATAGCACAGGGGAAAATATGCGACATCAAAACATTTTGATTTTTTTCAAAGTAGATTAATCCTTGGATTTCATTGCTAGAATTAACTCTAAATACTCGATACTCATAAAACAACTAGTACATTAGAGACTGTCGGTCGGGAACGTAACGCCTCGTGCGGGATCTAACGACCCAACGCTGCCGAAGCGTAGAAGCAGAGCTCTGCTCCAGACAGAAAACGAAGCAAGACGTACGCAAACAGCTGAAAAATTATATACAGTTGGTAGAGGGAGATTTTTTCCTGAAGGATTATCATAGCCTAAATATTTCTTTAAGCCCTACCCTAACAGTAGTTGACCCAATATTGTTGGAGATGATGTAGTTGCTTAAAAATAGAATAATCCAGCTACACGACTGATGCAGAGCAAGGTACCATCAAGTCTGGACCCTGAACAGAAAGGATTTCAGAGGGTTTTTTCCCCCTCCCTCTGTATTTTCTCCCTGGTTTCAATAGGCTGAACAACTGGTGTTGGACGTTTCAGGAAGAAAAGTGTTGACTGCCGTTAGCTAAGAGCTCCTGTAGTCTAGTTTTTCATGGTCAAGGTAGTGGGAGACAAAAAAAGGAGTAAGATCATACAAACATTCTGCCAAGGGAAAGAAGAGTTCTGGCTGGATTATACCACATGATTCTGCTGACTGTTGTAACAGAACAATTCAGATATCCACGTCTGCTGTACATAAATCAGCTTCACCCACCTGCAACTCCTACCCTACCTGAGGTCCACAGGATTACTGCCAACAAAGATACATTTTACACCTTAATATTAATCCAAAATTAAATCAATAGGTTACTGAGGTGTGTTTTCTCTAAAGTTTGTTTTCCCTCACCTCCCCAGACCTTTTGTCCAGTAAAGTCACGTGTTATTCTAGGGATTTATTCCAACGTGGGATGCTGTTGAAGCTTTGCAGGACCCTGGACGTGGGCTAATAACGTACCTTCGATTAAGCAAGAAGTGTTACGGTGCTCAGCAGAGTTACTAAATGGCGTAGAGTGTAAAATAAAGCCCCCTGTGCGCATCTGACATCTAAAAGCTTTATTCTGTCCCCAGAAAGCAGTTTGTGCCTGTCATTAGATGCCTGAGTTGCAAGAATTGTGCTTCAGCTTCAGCAAGGAGCATATTTCAACAGTTGCTTCATTTGAAATCAGAGCAGCTCGGAGACAATTCTGAGGTTTTTATGTGGCAAGAGCGGAAAGGCAAGATAAATATACAGGAAACACAAGAAGAGGGGAATTTTTGTCGCTTTGCAGAGGAAAAAACAAGAGAGACTTGTGCAGTCAAGCAAACCTTCTTTCCAGAAGAGGAGAACAGCAGTGAAGTGGCACCTGCAAAGCCTCGCAGCAGTAGCAAACATCTAAATACCCACACAGAACGCTGCAGAAAATTTAAAACAGAGACTGTGGCAAATGGAAACTTTACACAGTATGAGGAGAAATTACAGTCTGAAGGCTGTGCTGTCTTGTGTAGCTTACATTGCCTTTATTATAAAGATTCTTTTGTTCTGCCCTTCGACATCTGGTCTAACGGGCTTTATTCCACCGTGCTTTTGGAAAATATGCTGCGGTCACGTTTAATACATCGCAAAAAGTGTGTCACAGGCACAGAGTAGTTACTTGCCTACAGTGCTGTCCACCTAATGGGCAAATCCTCCTGCTCTGAACCTTATAGTAAGAGTAATTAATAACAGCTCTGGGAAATTCCTATTGCTTTTTTAAAAAAAAAAACCAAAATAAACTAAATTCTTTATTCAGCTTCGATAACCGTTAACTACCCTCTTTTGGGAATTGCCACCCCAGGTCAAAACAACTCTACATCCACAGGCTTGTTACAGATTAGCTCTGGGAATGGGATTTCCCATAGGTCAGAGAGCTCTTTCTGGACTTTGTACAACTGATTTTCCCTTTGCTACCAGCACAAATAAAAACGGCTCGTGAATATACTGGTTTTCAACCAGTGATCTTTAAGCACCTGGGTCACTGGGAAAGATTGAGGTGGCTCCCCCCCAAAAAATGTAGGGTAAAATCCTAAATTGAAGACAACCAGCCTCGGTGCCTTTCTCAGAGTCCCTCCAAGTAACTTTGCCGACTTTGTTGGTGTGCTGGGAAA
The DNA here is from genome assembly GCA_013396935.1 of Baryphthengus martii. Lineage (NCBI taxonomy): Eukaryota > Metazoa > Chordata > Aves > Coraciiformes > Momotidae > Baryphthengus > Baryphthengus martii. Next base: position 34,187 of record VWZK01011251.1, read on the forward strand.
CACAAAGCTGCCTATAGAAGGGACCATCACCACACAGCTGCTGAAGTGTGTGCCTGTCAGACAAGTATTTACAAGCGTGAAATCTCATTTTTGGCACTGGAATCAACATTTCTGACCCTGGTACCTTCTGCAGCTGTATTTGCACAGGTTTAGTTCTGGGAGTACTGCAGAAAAAAGGCAAAGGCAACGTGAGGAAGACAGCGTGGCCCTCAACTCACCCTGCGAGCAAACACGGCCCAACCTTCATTTGAATTTGTTTTGCTTAGATCAGTATTAAAATCATAGTTAAAACCTGACTACATTCTAAAAACTGGCGAAAAAAAAAAGATAGAGGAACACATCCCTTCTTGGGATTTCGGGTACATGGAACAAGAATCTGTGTTTGACCAGTGGCAATATCTTCAAACCCATCAATAGGCCTGTCTGCATATTCCCAGCTCCTGAGAACAGAGAAAGGCTCCATTTCCCAGAGTTAACTCCAGTTAAAATAACTTCTGCACCTGTGAAAACAGGTTTGAACCATCCTAAAAATCACCGACCAATAGGAGTAAAAAGCACCATTTATACTGCACATTAATGAGACCTCAGCAGAGGGTCACATCCTTCTGTGTCAACTCCCATTTGTATTATTTCCTGAACTTGCACAGGCCAAATGTTTGAATTTTAATTCCCAAAAGAGAAGTTCAGATGAAGCACAGATACCCCAAATCCTTCTAACAGGTACAGGACCTTCCTAGCGTCACAGCTCTTTACTCTGCAGAAAGGTCCATCTGGTTCACCCTGTTCTACCACCTGCAGAAGAGACTTTAGCTAAGACTGAAGAACCAGCCTAGAAAAATTGGTGAATTTTCCCAAATAGCCACATGATTTGCGCCCCTAGCTGGTCACCACTCCCACCAGTCTGGGTGTTAGAGCACAGCTCCAGTAGCCCAGCGCCTGAGTTCCCACGGCTCACTGAGCTTCCCAGAAAAAAAATCTATGGATTCTCAGGCTTGACACTCATTTCATAAATTTGTTTCCGAAGGCAACAATATTCTGTGTTGATCAGATGGTGGAATTATTCAGGAGTTCTGTATTTGACAAGGCTGGACACGAGGCACGTATGAAGATTTCCAGTCAACTACTCGACGCAAACACAACCACACACAAAACTTCCCCCTGGTTCGTTAAATTCAGCAACGTGCTCCACTCCTCTCTCACATGTAGAAACTTGAAATATTTTATGCCAAAAGCTCATTTCAAAGTAGGTATTAGAGAAAATACAGCTGCTAATAAGCCTTCAGGTCCAAGCCTACTACAAACCCATTCACTGTTCAGCTACATACAGAGTGTGTCTTAGTACTGACATTTCTACAAATCGGGCTTAAAACCATTCACTGGATTAATACAAACTGTCTCTAATCCAACTAAGCCCAACGGATACTGCACCTTCTGGTTCAGCTACAACCCTTTTAACTGAGACCCTTCCAACTCCAGTACTTTGCCAAGAAAGGAAGGATGAACTTGGGCAGCTCCCTATTTCCGACCACAAGCGAGAAGAAATCTTGGCCTCTCGAGCTGCCTGAAACAAGACTCACTGCAAAATATCAACAGGAGAATTACTGGTCAAGTAATTGACCTCAACTGGTCAAACAACCTTTCCATTTCAGACTCTCATGACTGAATTTCACATGCTCCAGGTTAAAAAGTTAGCAGGTCCTGCTACATTAAGAGAAGTGTCTGTTTGCTCTGGGAATGAGAACGTTGTACGCAAGCAGTGGTGGCTCCGGGCTGTAAATAATCTTTGGTTGTACTCCAACTTTAAGAGGCAGAACTCCTTACCAGACAGGTCATCACAGATCAAGGAGAATACAACACAACCTTTGCTGCTGGTGACCCAGAAAGCAGAATACCAGTTCGTAAGAAAACTGTATTCCTGCCCCAACTTCTTCCCAACTATCGCCGAGGCGAAGCTAGAAATGAAAAAGCCACCTCCTCCGAAAACTGAGCAGGTATTTTAGATGAGAAAAACAGATCAGAGGAAAACCTAATTAATTTTCACCGTGTACCATGACTAATCTTGGCATATATGGTACTGGAATAGCAATCACGGAGTACAAATGAAACCGGTGTTGAACCCTGGCCTATTTTTAATCAGATGAAAGCCACAAACGTGGCCACGCTTCTGCTTAGTGCTGCATTTTCTTCTACTCTGATAGCTTTTACAGCTGGAGAAATAGCTACTTACAGCACTATTCTGCTGTAAAAAAAAAAATCATTGCTACTTACAGCTACTGGGATTATGGTTGAGGATGTCACAGAAAAGGGAGGTGCAGTGGAGGCAAAGTGAGAACATTTCCTTGGGATGTTTAACCCTTTATCATTTCCTCTGAGTGAGGATGTGCTTCGAAATTCTTGATTATTTACATGGTATTAAACTATTTGCAAAGGGTATGTAGCAAGCCACTGGCAGAGAAGGAAACAGAAGGCTGAAGACCAATTGCAAATAAAAAGAAATAAATTATATGGTACGTGAGAGTATTTTCAGTGACATTTGAAGGCGATACACGCGTGTGGCTGACGTGACGGCGTTGCCCCTCTGTTACTTCTGCCGCAGGGAATATTTTATTAATACCACAAAGAGTTCACCAAAGCTGTTCTACTCAAATAGCAGCTCACAGTTTAAAGACTTTCCTCCCTTTCACGGTGCTTTTTGTGTGCATTAAGCAAAAATACTGGTAGCAACGTTTGAACGTAGACATTTTAATAGTTGTAATCACAGCCTGCGTTCCGTTTCCGCACTCCAGGCTATTAACTCAGATTTCCTAAGCTCTGCTTTTAGCCAGGTTCAGCATCCAACACATTTGCAAAAATAACACTTATTTTATAACAATCGGAGTGCACACGTGTGCAAGTGTGTCCTCCTAGAATCAGAATGGTAGGGGTTGGAAGGGACCTCTGGAAATCCAGTCCAACCCCTCTGCCAGGGCAGAGTCACCCAGGGCAGGCCACACAGGAACACACCACAGAATCACAGAATTCCAAGTGGGTTTTGAAAGTCTCCAGAGAAGGAGACTCCACCACCTCTCTGGGCAGCCTGGGTCAGGCTCTGTCACCTTCACAGGGAAGAAGTTTCCCCTCCTGTTGAGCTGGAACCTCCTGGGTTCCAGCTGATACCTGTTATTCCTTCTCCTATCCCAGGGCACCCCAGACAAGAGCCTGGCCTCTTCCACTTGACCCCCACCCCTCAGAGATTTCTAGACATGGATCAGATCCCCTCTCAGGCTTCTCTTCTCCAGACTAAACAGACCCAGTTCGCTCAGCCTTTCCTCATAGGAGATGTTCCAGTCCATCATCCTCAGCCTCCGTTGTCTCTCTTGAGCTGAGGAGCCTAGAACTGGACACAATCCTCCAGAGGTGGTCTTACTAGGGCAGAGTGGATGGGAAGGAGTACCTCCCTCCACCTGCTGGACACACTCTTTATGCCCCCCAGACCTCTCCTGTCCTCCACTCCCCTTCCCTCAGCTTCTCACTTACACTTTCTTGGGAATCAAGAGCAAGATGGAAGTGGAAGCTATTTGAAATACGTCCTTCTCCCCAGTAAAGCAACACGCACCACCAAGAAGTAACCTTCTACTGGAAGGATGAGAGGTGGAGTGTCAGAGATTTACCCTTCGAGAATCGAGTATTTCACAAGCGCTAAACTGACATTTCAACTTAAGAACTTTCTTGCTTAGTTCCCAACAGAAGAATAAGTCCACTTGTCTCTCACTGCCCACTTCTCACTGGTGCATCAATCCCAAAGCTAAGCAGCAACATCCCAGCCTCCAATCACGATTAAACCAAGGCTAATTGCCACCAAGAGCTAAGGAGTTCTCTCCCCCCCGGCTGGAAGTACGCGTGCGGAAAAGGACACACCTTTGGAGTGCTTCCCCGAAGGCCTCTTGGGTAATGACTCCTCGATGGAATGTGTTGATGGATGGAGTACATTTTCCAAACTGTTGCTGACACTGTTGATGGGGGTCTCAGACCTTGGAGAGACCTGGAAAGGAAAAAAAAACAAACATACATACACAAAATTCCAATAAAATAAACTGAGGGATTGTGCAAATATCACACCTTCCTCCGGAGTGAGCAGAACTACTCTGAAGGCAGTGAGGAGACGTTGGCTTCTTTTAAAACCAAGGGGTGTTACTATTGATATTCCACAAGTAACAGTTGAGGGAAGTTGTTTTAGTCAGCAGCTATTTACAAATCTAGATTATCTTGGCTAATCTATAAAGCTACTTAAAAGTATAATTCTTTTTCAAACAATAGCCACACAGCAGTCAGTTGTAAAGCTATAGCCAGAGCCTTCACCTCTCCAGGCTGCAGGTCTTTTCAACAAGAAAACGAGGGGGAAAACTCTTGGAAAATATAATTTTTATGTTAACGTCATCTATCGACACAGACTCGGGGCATTTCAAAGTATTTCCATGCAGATTCCAAGAACCCAATTGCAATTTAGCAGAAAAAAACACCCAAAATAGTTTTCTTCTCTTTGCCATGTGAAAATCTGCTGTTGTGATCATATTTCTGTAAAAAGCTGCACCCTAAAAATGCCCAAGCAAAAGGTTGCATCATCAAAACAGCCTGCATGGCCTAATACATACCTTCTAAACTGCCTTTAGCATAAGAAACTCGATTTTCACCATGACTTAAAACTACAGAAACCAATCTAAGTGATTAGAAGAGGCAGAATTGAACAAAATCACAGGAGGAAAAATGCGCGTCTCGACATGAAAGAAGTCGTGGTAACTAATGCCAGTGACTCACAGGTCCCAGTGAGGAGAAAGGTTCACTCAGAGCCTGTTTACTTCAGGCAGCGCCGTGAGTTCGAACAATTTACTCTTCAAGCAGTGCTTTGCTCGCCCTGTTAGCCTCCCATATTGACAGCAATCAGAATACACAATGCAAGGCAAAAATAGCACATCCCTACTCTACACAATTACCTATTGTAAGCTCCATTTTAAGACATGTTTAGAGCTTTAGATGCGGTTGACGGCAGGAGCAGGAGCCAAAGCCTTGGTACACTTGACATCTGTGAAAAAAAACCCACCAACTTGTGCAGGCAAATAAATCACTCCAGAAAAATGAGTGTCGGAAGAAAGCAGGATAACAAGTATCTGCTTTCCTTTTCAGCACTGTTAGGCTACTTTTTTGATGAAAAAAAATAAAGTTTACCACTCCAGCACAGCTTCCCACTACTAAAAATCATAATATCAAGGTTTTGCCACGAAACTTGAAGCTTAAGAGGGGGAGGAGGACGGGGAGTAGTTGAAATCTCCTTGCCAAAGTCAGTCTTTAGCAAAGCTTCTCTCTCCTGGAGCTCATTAAACTCTCCCTCCAGTGACTTGCCGCTGAGAGGAAGTTCCAGCAGACTGAGCAATGACACCAGAAGCCTCCTGGCACCAGGAGATTTCCGAAGAGCGGCCGAGTAACGGAGCGAGCTAGAAAATTCGATTCGGGCCAGGCTGTGTTATCTTAAACAAGCAGGTTTTAAATATTCTGAACAAACGGCAAATGTAAACACTTTGAGTACTTGAAACTGAATAAAGATGTAGCCACATTTTGCAAAAAAAATCTCCTTTGTCACAACAGATTGCCTCCAATCTTGTATTCCCTTCACTCCATTATCCTTCCAGTAAGCGCTGCATGCCGTTGAAAATTTGCCTTTTATTTCTTCAATTCTTTCCATAAAGATTTGGGGTTTTTTTTATATACTCAGTAAAGATTAATTTAGCCCATATGTCTTGACTGACTGAGCTCATATACTATCTGATTCAGTCACACATCAAAGCAAAGCAGTTTCAAATTGGCCTAGAAAAAAAAAATAGTAAAAAAAAAATCACAAAGTTTTGATTAGTTCCAAATGGAGCACTTTGTTAGTGAGCTGCCTGGTGTTATAACCAGTGAATCTGATGGCTTCCAGCTTTCATTCCAAATTTTCAGTCAGTTTTTCCACTGACTTAAACATACCAATACAGCAAAGGTTTGGATTTGTTTCGGAAAAGTAAAATAATGAAAAAAGAAATGTTTTGCAAATCAAAGTCTGACTTCCAAAATAGGAACGGTCTTTTTTTAGTTTAAATTTGACAGCAAGCAAACCAGAGGAACAATAACCCATCAGCTACAAAATGAGGCTGTCCTGGGAGAAATACTCACAAGATTAACAGTAGATGCTCAGAAAGGACTTGGCCAAATTGAACTGTAGAAACTCAGCGTCAGGAAACTTCTGGGAGGAATGTTCACCTTATCGGAACACTCTCGGAATTCCCAGTTTGGGCTCAGCAAACAACTACTACTAAGTAGTCACTAGATTCTGAATCAAGAACAGGGCATTCCAGTGAGATCAAGATTGTGAGAAGTGGCAAGGAAATTATTTTGGGTCTTTTAGGAGCTGTAACATCCCTGACAAAAGTCAAGATACCATTAAAAATAGCATCTGATGTTCAAAAACCTGTTAAAGGCTTGTCTTCTATAGCAGTACCAGTCCCCTCAGCAAAGCTGGATAAGCTGCTATCACAGAAGCCAGAAAAGTTCAGGCTGTATCCTAACAAACACATTTTATAAATGAAGAAAAACTCATGAATTATTCAAGGTCTAAGAGAACACAGCAGCAGACACCTGGACAGAAGACTCTGGATTTTCCAACTGAAATGATTTGAGGCCATCAGCAGAACCAGCCTAGGAAGACTAATCAAAACACAGCAGCAAGCCCAGAGAGTTAAAGCAAAAGAAATCTTCACGATGCCTCATTTTACCCTTCACACAGCATTCTGGCAAGGGCCAGGGAGAAGGAAAATCCTCTGCTGCAACTATCCAGATTTTCCTTAGATCATTCAACAATTGTTTTAACGACTCCAGAAGATGCAGCACTCAAAGGGTACAGAAGAAATTCTGCAATATTTTTACTCAAATCAAATCAAATGTCAAGTGTATTCCCTCTCATAGCAAAGCATCTGGCTCACAGCTGAACTCCTGAGTTTCCAGATAAAAATCAAGCTTCTCTCTTGAATTTTAGGTTAAAGAGGTAGCCATAAATGAAGAGAACACAGAAGATTCATCACTACCTGAGGCTCAGCCTGAACTCTTCTCTGTCTCATTCTCCACAGTAATAAAGACAGGATCAAAACTGGTATTGGCTACGGAAAAGGGCACCCTTGCCAACAAGGGCTGGGCAGAAGGATCACTGAATGCTGCCCCAAAGCCCTCCAGAAGTTAACCAGGAAGAGAAATAATTGCTTTGACTTAGTCGTTGAAGACAAACATGTCAAAGTCTCAGAAGTCAGAGTTTTAGCCATTATCACATTTTTCCCTCTTTCACCTGGCTGCAAAATAACAACATTTTTTTTTTCCAGCAGGGTGCACCAATTTTCTTCTCGGCCTCAGAGATGTACTAACAGGCATAGATCTTCTGGAGACAGCAAAACGAGTTCTGGAAAACTCTCAAAATCCCTTGATCCATCAGAAAGCATACAGGAAAAATAAATTAAAAAATAATAATCAACAGAAGCAGTTATTTCAACAGATCCTGCTTCTCTTTCAGCTGCTCTGCCACTACCCAAGACAGTGAAAATCAACACTGAAAATGGTAAATCCGTGAAGCCAGGTTCAGTAACTCTTTGCTTTGCTTCCCAGGGATGATGCCCAAGATTTAATATAGCAAAGGCTTTCATAAAAACATAACAGGACTGAGAAAAGGTCAAACTTAACGTGGTAAGAATTTTTACCAATCCAGCAATTAGGTTCCTTTTAAAAATAACTAAGCAGAACACAGAAAATACATGGTTTGATAGCAAAGTATTTGCTGACTTAGTTTGAAGTGGAGCCAATACTAAAAACCACCATAGCTCACTACCTGAAGTGTAACATCATTTATAATTTAAGGGAAAAAAATGATATAAGATCCAAGGGAATAAACCACTGATTTCTGTACCTAGTTAGATATGAAATTTAGGTCACGCACTACGCAGGAAAAGTGAACAAAATATAAAAGCAACGAGTGAGTTGGGGCTGCAGGTAAAAGCCACACAAACAGATTCTCCCCCCCGATCACACTGAAAAACTTTGTCACCTGGTGATACACTGAAGGAGCCCCCCAGATAAATCCTCCTGCCGATATTTGCTTCGGAAGTCTCGTTAAAAAGAATAATTCCTAACCATCACCTGCCCTCCGTGCTCGAGGCTGACGCAGATCACGTGTCAAACTGCTCAGGAACTGGGAGTACTGGAGTCTGGGGTGGGAGGGAACAGTCAACTCCATTCACTCCTGCCAGGTTCCGAGTTAGTGAGTATTAACAGCAGCTTATTTGGAGGTTAACACCAAGGTCCTGAATGCAGCACAATCCTGTTGGGGAAAAACGCTCCAGCAGAAGCTCGATGGCAGGGATACAGCCCCGGCACGCTTCAGCAGATAAGCTGCTATTTCCCAACTCAAGGGCATAACTCAGGTTGCCAAATTATTTGTAAAAAACCAACCAAAACCCGTTGCTAACCCTCAGATATCAGACTACCAGCACATGTTCAATAGGCTGAGTTGGAGTCAGAAAAAAAAAACAAAAGAAACCAATGCAAGGACCTGGAACTCAATCTACGGAGACTACAAAACCAAGAGGAGCAAGACTGAGCAAATATCTTCCTCTTAGTAGCAAGAAGCCATTAGTGTGCCCAGTTGCTTGTGAAATCATCGCCTCAGGCACCAGTTTTGCATTTATATTATATGCATATATATTTACTTATGCCAACAGTAAATACCAACCACACTAGAAAAACAGAATTAAAAACCACTCCTTTTGAAGACCTGGGCTTTTCCACGAGGATGTTTAAGAACAGCTCAAACACACCCAACTTTTCACATAAAATCCTCAACAATTGAATTCACACACGTGTAGTTGCTTTGTTCAACTGGGACATGAATGCAACTGGAAATGTTCAGTTTGTGCTAGAAATTCTTGCAGTTCCAACAGCCAAGGACTACCAAAAAAAAAAAGTAAATACCAACCAAGATGTTTCTCAACAGCTGCAAAAGGTTCCCCCACACCTATTTCCTTAGGCAGTTGGTAAAAAGGTCCCCATCTTCGCACACAAAGGGTGAAGAGGCAATTCACACCGAAATGGGATAATAGATCAGATGCTTTAGTCCTGGGAGGCTATTACTGGGATGAAATGAGGCATGGAGCACTTAAATACTCTGGGACAATCACACACCTGCTACAAAGCTCCATTATAAATTCAGTAGAGCAGATGGACCCAGAATGGCTGGGTTGTGTTTTATAGACTAAATCATTTTCAGGAAAAAAAGCCTTCCCTTAAAGAACTGGGAATATAGACTAGGAACATAAATTTAGCAGCGAGTAAGCAGACTTTAATTACACTGCGCTGCGGGTTTGCCATTCAAGACAGAGACAAAAGAAGCATCTGGAAACACCTGGCAGCTCCACTTTGTGCCAAGAGGTACAACTCACCCCATAAGCTGAAGGAGTGAAGCTGTGGCTTTGCAAAGAAGTTTCAGAATTCTTCTAATATTAGCTAGGGCAACGTTTTCTGTCACCACGAGTCTCCAGCAGTTAACTATGAGTTGCCAACAGGCAGAATACGTGGGATTTCCTGCTGGAAAAGACATATCCAGTTAAAGCTTCAACTCTAAAGTGAAATACTCTCTATAAAAGGCAACAGGAAAAAAAAAATAATGCAATAAGGTACAAACCAGCCTGTTTCATCTACCTGCTCATCCAGGATTTACTA
>VWZK01011252.1:0-91930 GCA_013396935.1 Baryphthengus martii
CACAGTAAAGAAGTTTCCCCTTATGTTTATGTAGAACTGCCTGTGTTCCAGTTTAGGTTTAGTTGCCCTGTTACTGGACATCACTGGAAAAAGACTGTTTCCATCTTCTTGACTCCTGCCCTTTACATATTTATAAGTGTTGATAAGATCCCCTTTCAGCTTTCTCTCCTCCAGGCTAAACAGACCCAGGTCTCTCAGCTTTGCCTCATGGAGAGATGTTCCAGTCCTTTAATCATCTTCATAGCCCTCTCTTCGACTCTTTCTAGTATTTCCCCGTGCCTCTTGAACTGGGGAGCTCAGAACTGGACACAGCACTCCAGATGTGGCCTCACCAGGGTAGAGTAGAGAGGGAGGAAAACCTCCCTCGACCTGCTGGGGACACTCTTCTTAATGCACTCCAGGATGGAGAGAAATATTCTACCAAGGCCTGTAGTGACAGAACAAGGGGCAATGGTTTTAAACTGAAAGAGGGTGGGTTTAAACTGGACATAAGGAAGAAATTTTTTATGATGAGTCACTGGAACAGGTTGTCCAGAGAAGTTGTGGATGCCCCCTTCCTGAAGGTGTTCAAGGTCAGTCTGGATGGGGCCTTTAGCAATCTGATCTAGTGGAAAGTGTCCCGGCCCATGGCAAGAGTGTTGGACTAGGTGATCTTTAACGGTTCCTTCGAACCCAAACCGTTCTTTAACTTTTGCTCCCTTGCTTTAAATTAAACTAAATATGAGTGTAACAGATACACTTGGTGCTTGTTACTGATAGTATTCTCTGGTGTCCCTGAAAGAGTTTACCACTTTCTCATTTTTGTGAATGAAAATGGACTTTATATTCAGTTATACCTTGAATAGACATTTTTTTTTGTGCAGCCTAAAAGAAATGTGACTTTTTATATTTTGTTGTATCATGAACAAATTCCAAAGTAGTTTTCTATACAGCCTTGAGTCACAAAAATAGAATTTTTTTCTCTAATATAATAATCTGAGTTAATCTTCAATATCATTTTATTGAAAAAGATCAGAAAAGTGTTCCAGAGATTTTTCAGTGTACGCTGTCAGTAGAGTTTTAGTGAACATTCATTTTAAGATGAGAGTGTGTATGTGTTTGTGTATATATGTGCTCAGTAAAAAAACCCACATCAATATTTAAAACAAAACTGAGAGGCTTTAACAGTTCTTCTTGCTGTATGTTACTTAAAGGTAGTAATTTCCCTGAAATTACCCGCTCTAAGGCATTTGACCTAACATGTCTTTGTATATCCTAATACCTGGAATAATGATTCTTTTAAGATATCAGTTTAAAGAATTTTCACAGATATTTTCCTTTTGAGTTATCATTTCCAGCTAGAAAAAAACCAAACCCACCTGTGTTCTGGAACTAAGATCCTGATGAGTTCAAAGAAGTGGCTGACAAACTCAACTCAACCTGAACAGGACTGGTCTTTCCTGACTTTAGATTTCTGCAGTGTACTCATCTATATTTACTATAATCTCTTTTTAAAGTCAATATAGACATTTTTGCAGTGACTTGTTTTAGGTACATGATGTAGTTTGAGGTAAGTTGTGCTGCAGAAGGGTTTGTCTTTGACTGTGAAACAGATTAGACAACTTGCTAAGATTTTTAGCATATATGTTATCACATTAATCCAATCTTTCATTAAAGCGTCTTTAGTATGTTGCTTATTTTGTTTTTAAGGCCTGTTCTTAATATTTATATGTTTAATGTCAAGTAACTGGTTCAGTGTTTCTGTAGGGAAGAAACCCAGCAGAAAAATAGGCCTGTGATACAGATTCATTTAGTTCAAGATACTGAACTACTGCAGCAGAGGACTTGTACAAATTGAGGGATGTAGCTGGCAAAAATTACTGGGATCTTCTGAAGATATCTTTGTGAACCATTGTATCCTGAACATTTTTTGCAATGTGTTTTGTCTTGCTATAAATTCTTCGGTTTCATTGACAGTATTTTCATGCTTTGGGCACTCTATAGTTCTGTCTTTCCCCCAAAAAACTGGCAACTAGGTGAATTGTAGATGAGCAGACCAAAGGTTATTTGCTTTACCATTCTTTTTCTCATTTTTAAGGCTCTTCTGTGTGAAACAATATTAAACACATTTGCACTGTGCAACCCTTTATAATATGATTAAAACATTTGAATCACCTTCATCTACTCTTGATTCAGGTAAGAAAATGTTTAAAGGTGAACAACATGTACATATATATATAAAATAAGCTACAGGGGTGAAGAAGACTAGAAAAGTTTACCTTGAATGTAAGAGCAGATACAAATTGCCCTGAGCATTAAAGTGCCACCTCCTCAACTCCTCTTGCCCTTCCTCCTTCCTCACCTGGAAAATAAAAGCTATGTATGAAAAAAAAGTTTGTACGTGATTAGTTTTGATAGGATATTGGGATTTGTGACCCTAGAGGTTCCTCCAGTTCTACCTTCTTCAGTTTAAGTGCTATTTTTACACTCCTTTTCATCTGGAGAGATTTCTTACCTTGTATACCCCATAATTTTATCAGTATGTTCTTGTTCAAGAAATATCTTGCTACTTTTCACCTTTTTCTGTGAAAAGCTTCCTGGGTGTATTTTTGTCTAACAGCTGGCCAAATCTGTTTGTGCTGCCTGTATAACTAGAGATCTTAATCTTTTCTATATTTGTAATTATTTTCTAATGGGATCTTCCTTGTAATGCCTTGCTGAAGAGACCTTTTAACAGTTTATGGTGTTGTATGGGCTCCCTTGCCCGTGGTTTTGCAGAGATCTGTAAAGTGCTGCTGTGCGCTCTTAGGATAGATAAGTTACGTGAACTGCCGCTTGTAATTACGATAAATGGATTTGAGGTATTTCAGATACAATTCCAAGGAATTAGTTTAAAAACAATTTATAATATTTAAGTTGGTGACATTTCAAAAACAACGCCTATGAAACAGCTTACTACTTATCTTTTTCCATTTTGACATTTAACAGAAATGTAGGTAAACTGGCATGTCCTTTGGCACAAATATTACATTGACTTCATAAGACTGACATTGTATTGAGCACATGTAATACTAAGAACCATTGCCTAATGTCTTCTCAGCTAATTCATCTCCATAAAAAGGAAAGGGATGTCCTTTGGAATCCTTGGTTTCACGGAGTGAAAGTAATCTCTCCCTCTTGATATTTTAATATAAGCATAGATGCAAAATGAAACGAAGCACCTACCTATCTCATTTTTTTCCGGTTAATTCCCTGATATATATAGGGTTTTTTTTGCCTTTATTGAGGACTGAATTTGTAGAACTCAATAAACATTTCCTACATTACCTTATTAGAGTACATTCCCAATATATTTCACTGTCTTTCCTCTTGCTACTTGTAATAACTGAAGTTCATTTCCTTCCTGAGAGCTTCTTTTAGAATTAGTGTTCCACGTTGGCATGGGCCCCAATACTAGTTTTCTGTGCTTTTCAGTTTTGCTTTCTTATTTTTCTTATCTCAGGTCAGGTGAATTGACCCTACTGTTTGTCTTGCCACTTTTTGAAGTGCTTTTCTGTTACTAGGTCTGACAAGTACAGCTATGTGAATCACGGCTTGCCAGCGACTTCTCAGACAAATTAACTTGATATATGTGTAGAGACTTTTTTCCCAACTGCTAAATCGGCAGTGGTTTGAGAACTGAGCTGGCTTGATTTTCTATCACATGCATCAGGTTTTCTGAGCCCAATTAAAAACTATATGACATGGCATACTGGAGGCTTGCATGTATGTACCTTATTAGGACTTAATAAACTGGCAGTGTGCAGATAATATAATACAACTAAAATTAGAGTTTAATTTTTCTTCTGTCATTCTAAATTATTTTAGAAGTGTATTAAAGCAAAAGATATGACTATACACAGATGGTTAGAACTGAACTGTTGAGAAAAAAACGCTTTCAGTTTCACTGCATGTAATTTGAACAAATATTTTAAGTTTTCAAAATGCTGGAGAGCCCTGGTAGATATGATGGGTATACATTATTTGTCATGACAAGGGTGTCTAAATTTCAGATGCAAGTTAGTATTACTCAGGTAATGTATGTTGTGTATGACAAAACACCTATGTTTTGGCTGGATGCTATACGTTTTTCCAGTTGAGGAACAGGAACAGGCCCTTCAAAAGTGGGTGTCATGAAGCTAGAACTTAAACCAGAGCTAGTTGGTTTTGATCTTTGTTTGAAAGGAAAAGTAACAGAAAACATATGGAACGAAAATTTCAGAGCTCTTCTGTAAAGTCAAAGAGCAACATTTCTAAAGTACGCTTTCAACCAATTTTGTGTTCTTATTTTGCTTTTTTACTCTTCTCAGTGTGTATTTCTGTAAATGACTATTTTTATTCTCAGGATGTAGCACTGTAGCTAAATTTAACTAATGAGAATGTTACATTTTTTTCCCCACATCTCTAAATTTGCTGATTTTTTTTTTTTTCCCCTGAAGACCAGAGATAATGCTGTGAGCTTGTTTTTCTTTTGTTTTTTGTTGATTGTTTTCTTTTTTTAATTGGAATGTAATATGAGAACCTCAGAAGAAAAGTATACATTTAAAGAAATAATAGAAGAAGTAAGATTTTGATTTTTCACTCGCTGCTATGTTAAAAAAAAAATTAACTTTGGTTTGCAGACTATGACAGCATTTATTTAAAAATCAACAGAGAGTCTCTCAAATTAGGTACAACTATGTGAGAGACAACGATCGGAGAAAATTCTACCCTTAAAAAATGAAAGCTTGTGAATTCATACTGGGGCTTGTTTGTTTTGGTTGTTTGTCCACTTACCTACATCCCAGGACTGGTTGATTTATAATCGAAGGGATACATATATGAGAAGACCTTATGATACTCTGCATCATCCATTTGAATTTTGCGTCATTGGAAACAAATGTGCTTATTGGTTAATTTCTGTCTTGTCTGGAATTTTTGAAAGGAATAATTTTATTTATTTAAGGGTAGTTCGATTAGTTTTTCTGTTGTGAGTCTTTCCTCCAAAATGATTACAGCAATTCTTTCTAGGACTGTAAGATAAATAGCTTTACCATTTTATAGAGTATGGCTATGGCTGCAAATAATTTAAAGAAAGCTGAGCTGGGTTGATTGCTTGCTTTTAGGTTCTGTGTCCAGCCTTGTCCTCCCTTCGTCTTTTCCACAAGCACCTGAGTCTGAAACATTCCTGCTAGTCAGGAAGCTGTACCTGCTGAAAGGGAGAGCGTCTGCTTCTGTCTCTTTGCTTAAAGCAAGGACTGCTGTAGTGGAGCAATTAAAGCTCTTACAATCTGTCGAAGTGTTAGTTCCCAATATTGGTAGTTTGTTTTGGTTGTTTTTTGGTTTTTTTTTAGCAGAGAGGCAGGAAAATTAAGATCTTATAGAATGTATATTGTCTAACATTCACTTGCTGGGCATACTGGCCAGAAGGTTCATCCACTATTGCGATGCTTAGCTCTATAAAATACAATTGTGATTACCATAAAAATGTACTTTGTTTTACACTGAGAGTGACTGCTATTGGGACTATACTCAGGCAGAAAGAGTGTTGCTTGATACATTTAAAACCAACCTATGTTAACAGTTGATAATACAGGAAAATTACCATATTTCCTAAGAACAAGGAGTTCGAGCAGGTTTAAGCACACAAGATGAGGAATGGTTTATGGTCTGTAAACAATTAAAAAGACTCCTTGCAGATAATGAAATAGAACTGATGGTAAGAAGGCATTCTTTTGTTTTTTTTTTTTTTTTTTTTATTCCCGGGCTTGGATTTCAGACTATTGTTGAAACAACACATTGGAAATTTGCTTGAGCGTCTGAGACAATGAAGCTAATAAAGGAAGAAGAGCTTCCACATGTTAAATTCATGCAAATGCTATCAAAATATCTACCAAATTCTTGATGTTTCTGAATTCTGTTGAAATTAAGTATTCATTTTTTTTTGAAAACACCTAGATTTCTAAAAATAGTTTTGAGGTATCACTTAAAATGTGCTTCATTTTTCTTTTCAATTCAGAGTGCTCTAACATTTCAAAACTTTTACATCTATATGTGGAACTTCTACAAATACTGAAATTCAAACAATACTGGCAATTGGTATCTTTTGTTCCTCCGATGTCTTTTTTAGAGAGTGATTCTGTCTACTGACTAGAGTACACATGTACAGAGCATAAACCTCATTTTATGTTTTTTTTTTTTTCCTCCATTGTCTGACTAGTTTCTACACATATGAAAAAGCAGATTTATGTAAGATGAATCTCAGTTTTCCATGAAGAATATGAATTTTACAGTAATAACATGTCTCTAAACATAAATGCATTTTCTTTGGATGTTTTTGATAAGTTTGAAGAAGAGAGGTTCTGGCGTGTTTTTTGCAGGATAGGCATAATGCATCTGTTATTTTTGCCTCTGATAAAAGACTTACTGCCTCAAGGAACTTAAATATTATTTTTTTATAAAGAAGGGAGTGAAAATCTATGAAACAAGTTCTTTATAAGTGGTAAATTTGTCTGGTAGGTGAATGAGAAAGAAACTAGTCTTTTTGACTCCTCAAGTATGTGGTACAGGCTAATTTTGTGAAGCTCAAAACCAAATGTCAGGGAATTTTATGGGCCCCATTACCTTTCAGCTTCATAAAACACTGCCAACAAGCATGTATCTCTCTCTTTTATACAATAAATAGCTTAATTAATTTATACAAGCTTGTCCATTTTGTGCATAAAAGAAGAAAATGAGGATAAATTAATCTGAACTAATTGAGTTTGTATTTTATACCATTTATCTTATGGGACCTAGTATCACAATGATGCTAATGCTGTCATAAAATTTTTGTTTCTTATGCTTCATTGTCAAGAATAACAAACATAATTATTTTCTTGGAATCGTGATGCCGTTAGAAATTACTTTCATGGAGCCTTGTAGGCCTTTGAAAGTTTGAACTGAACTTTGTACGCATTTCTATTGCTTAGTGGGTATTTTCAGTTGTTGAGCATGGGCTTTTGAGTTTTGTCTCATTCAGAGCTTCATTTCCACATAAAATCACAGTTCCCTCTTCCTTCCATACATGCAGTGCAAATCTGGAGAGATGAGTGATTGCTTTACCAGGACCAACCCGTGTCCAAGAAGCAGGTAAGTTCCAGTGAGACTTAGACAAAACCCAGGGAAATATTTTGGTTGCCTTGACTGTTTCAGCCAAAGATGAGGAAGAAAAGATGTTTCTCGAAGCTGTGCCCTGGTTTAGTGGCACAAACATGCTTGTAAATGGGAGTGATTTTAGAGAAAGTTTGTTTTTCAGAACACTACTGTCAAGCTTCCAGCATTATTTTGGCCTTCATGGATTCAGTTCTTACCACCTCCTGTTTAATCAGGAGCCTTTTACAGAGTTTCTTATGTTCACACTTGGCTCATTGTGGAGTTGAACGCTGTGTGCATTCTGCTGCTTGCGCTCTAGATCTGGATCCTGATGAGGAGTAAACTGGAGGAGTGTGAACGTTGTGAGAGTTTGAAGAAGGTAGAGAAAAGAAATCTTGTGTTTGTGGTCTGAGAAAACTGACCTAAGTAATTACTGTTTGCCCTCTGCAGCTGTCTTTGGGATGGAAGAAGGGAGTATTTGGAGATGAGCTGTACCAAAGCTGCCAAGTCTGTTAGAATTGATATGACTGTTTTCCTTTTCCCTACAATGCAGAGGTCATCCAGCAGAGCCACAGGTGCTGTCTCAGACTGGTGGCCTGGTCTGAAGCCCAGCTGACAGGTGGTGTTAGACAGGAGGATTTTTTACTACTTTATTGAACACTTTGCTTAGAAAAAGGTGATCGGATTCTGGCCAGCAGCTGGGAACGTGTCCAGCACTGGTTTGTCAGACTGTTGCATGATTTAGTACTTTTAACACCTGATCAGCAGTCATAATCAAACCAACAGTCTTTCTGAGCTAAAGAAATGTGATGTACATTGCGGTAGATGCATATTAAAACTCAAGAGCAAGGTCTTGTAACTGCATTTGCAGAAAAACAATTACTTCACTAGTTATTGTGTCACACCAAAATCATTGGTTTGATCCCTTTTCTAAAGAACAGCGCATTCGTTGAAATAGTAGAAAAGCTATTAATGTTTTCTTACATTTGACTGACACGGGAGGCAGAAAAAAATAGGGTGAGGCTTGATCTTCACTGAATGCCAGCTCATCTTTTGTTCCTCAATTCTCCACTTAGAGAAATTATGGCAAAAAAAAGCCTAAGAATTCGAGATCTCTTCTTTCATTGATCAAGTTCTTAGAACTTGCAATGAAAGACCGGGAATGACAGAAAGGAACGAAGCAGTTACTTTCTGTTTATACTTCAAGGCTCCTCTTTGCAACAGTATCCTGATACATTTAGGTAGCTACTGTAGTGTGGGAATGACTGGAGAATTTGTTTTAAGCTGGAATTGTGTATTCTTGACTGCTGATACATGCGAACAGGCCAACAGCTGATATTTGTAATTAACTTTCACAGTGATGATTATTTAAAAATCTTCTGAATCTTAATACATTTTATTTCAATGCTTTGCTGCTAATTTTCTAACAACCTACTGGCAACAGCAATTATTCCATGAGTTGAAGCCATTTTTCATTAAAAATGATATGATTTTTTAAACAGCTACTTCTCCTCCTGCTTTCCAGATAGTAAAGTTAGGAGTGCAGCTGTTTCCTACTAAATGAAAAGCATTAATCATTTTCTTCTACTTATAAAATTAAATAGCTGTTGCTGTAGTCTCTCTATGAAGAATTTGTTTGGTTAGTTGCACTGGTTTTGAACAAGTGGTTTGACTGTGACATCGTTTAACACAATATGAGCCTGGCATATTTTGTATTGCAGTCAAGAGTTTAAATACTATCAAAGAATGCCTTATATCTAATGCTTCAAGAAGCAAATATATTTAGGATGCACATATGTTATTTAGCTTGCATATTAAAATCCTACTGATACATCTAAAAAGTGTAACACCAGTGAATGATATCGAAGACATGTAATAGAAAGGGTGTGAACTGGAGTTAGATGGAGTACAACATCATGTGTTGACTAATTATCAGCATGAATTTCTGTGGTAAAATGAGTTTATTTGTCATCGTCCAGGAATAGAGATCCTTGGCATGTTGACTAGTCTAAGGATAGCTATGAGTCATGACTGGAATTGTGAAAAAGATGTGTGACCCCCAAGGTGAATTAGAAAATAGAGAAGTATTAATGTCTCTATGGACAGTGTTATTGGGACTTCATCGGTAAAGCTTTGCATAATTTGCTTTATTCAGAAACTCGTATTAAACAATGTGGAAAAGTCGGATGTGCAGAAGAATGGAATGGCCAGTCCAGAAATGAAGTTTAAAATTGCTTAGCTTGTTTAGTCAAACCACAACTGAGTGAAATAATATGCTACAGCAGGAGAATAAACAAGAGAAAAGAAAAGAAAAAAAAAACAAAACACAAGAACAAAAACCAAGGAAAAACAAAAAACAAGGAAAAAGAAACCAACAACAACAATGTTGACTTGGGATTAAGTGGAAGTGGGGTTTAATTGATTTAGAAAAAAAAAAGATTTTAATATGTAGGGATCTGTGATAGCAAGGCACTGGGTTTGATGACTTAAAGACATCTCTTCCAGACTTTTGTTCATCTAATGATATTTCTATTCTTATTGTTGGGCATCTGTGAGATGTTCATATCTAGCTGTTAGCGTATTTCTGTGTTGCCTTTTTTCTATTTCTTTTCCAGCAAACAGTCCATTATATCACTCAATTCAGCAACCTCTTCAGGATAAACAGAATTTTTTAGGGTCATAGGAAAATGTTCCATTTTGTAATCATCTGTAAAAGAATTTTTTTTTTAATAATGTTTTTGAAGATAAACAACACAAAATTGTATTTTACCTAGGATTTTAAGCAATAATTTGGTCCCGTTGAAAGTCAGCAGGAGTGGAATGGTGAACTTCACTAGGACATTCTAAAACTGGGATTATGCAAAACTGCTTAAAATCACTCTTCAACTCAAAGATGTTGAAATGAATCCCTAAATCCCTACCTTCCCTCTGATATTACAGTGAATAATGAACACTCCATATTTCTCTTGCCTAGTTGATCAAAGCAGTGGATTTCAGAAGTTTCACTGGGCATATCTTTCCTTGCTGCCATGAGGACTGAGATTGACTTTAGTATTTTGACTCTTTAATTAACATGACTTTTATAAACTGCAGTTTATTTCCTTTTAACAGACAATCTTGTAAGATCTTGCTTTTTTAATGTCATCATATCTTCTCAATTTTTAAACTATTTAATTTTTAAGTTAAAAATTTGCCTGAAACTCTAAATTAAAGGAGCGCTTTAGATTATGACTAAATTCTTTCACTGAGCAAGCAGATTTGAGCCAATATAGAGGTGACAATTCTGAGCTAACATCTGTCAGGCACTGGCAGTAACATAATACTTATGCAAAAGCTTATTACATTGGCCTCATAGTCAACGGGTTTAAGAGAAACATCGTTGGTGAAAAACCACATCAGAAACATTCTCTCTGTTTGGCTTAACAATACTGTTACTATTAACTTTATGGTGTGCTACCTAAGGAATAATTAAACCAGATGGTGTGTTAAACCCAACCGAAAGAATAAAGACGTTTTTACTTTTAAGTTGATCAAAATTAGGTAAAACAACATATGTTCATGTGCATTATGATTCCTTTAACTACATATTAACTGTTTTCCTTAATATTCTTCCTGGTGATCTGAGAGGTTTGCCTCTTGGAAAAAAAAATAAATAAAAAAAATAATAAAAAAAATCCCTCTTCAAATTCTTCCTTTCTGACTCTGGTCACTCATACTCATGTGTTGCTTTGTTTTTTATGCAGTTTAAATAAACAAGTTGCTCACTGTACCATTCTCAAATTACGTGAAATTGAAATGCAAGCTATTTTGGGTCACATTCAGATTGTACAACTTGGGGGGAGGTACATCCAAAAAAGGATTTGGATACTGCCTCTAAAGAAGCACAGCTTGCACAGATGAGCAAATTACATTTTATGCAACAGATGTTGAGGAGGGAATTACAAATACTCGGGTTCCTGTTATCTTAGTCCTGTCTTGCCACCATTTCTCTTTAGCATTGCCATGCAGAGCTAATAACAGAGAATGACACACCACGCCACATACTTTTTAACGAGTCTCTCTGCTGACCATGAACCAGATCTGTGTTACGTTATTCCCCAGAGCATAAAACACTGTTAGAATCACCCTTGACATACCAATAACATTTTCAAACACTGGAAGCGTTTCCCTCCTAAAGACTGGTGAATGGAATGTGGCTCATGGAAATAAGTAGTCCCGTTGCCTGAACTGATATAAAATAGAATGAGAGTGAAAACAACCCAAATGAAATTTATGATCATAAAGCATTATGGAATAATGTTTTATCTTCACATCTGTTTCTTAAGGAGGTGCTGTTAAAAGCACTGCAAAAGATTCATAAAATGGAGCTAACTGTATCTTGATTTTGTGGAGGATTCTGAATAATGGACTATCATTAACTTGATCATTTTATGTGCTTCTGTCTTCCTAGTATAAATTACTCTTTAGTCACAGCTACCTTTTCAATCACCTAGAAGAATGTAGAGTTACCAGTGAGCATCTCTTGTTGTGACTGGATGAGCCTTAGGATTTTTTACTTCAGATGGTTGAAGTGTGAGAGAAAAATTATCTTGGTTTATTATCTATGTTTGTATATTATTTTCCTCAGCCCTATATTTCTTTGTTATAACTAGAAGTCTGTATCAGTCACATGAGTTGTCAACCAGTCTAATAATGTTAATGTTGTAAAGTGCAGAGACTAATTTAAACAGAAAAGACCCTTAATCTCTTGTTTGTGTCTAAATAGGGAAACAATGTGATGAAATCAATATACTTCACAGGTTTAGCAATTTCCTGTGAATTTGTCAAGCGGGACATTTGTAGCAGGGTTTATATCAAGGCATTTCTATCAGCAAAGTTTGCACATAAATAACATATTACCCACAAGCAAGTATGTTGGTATTGGTACATGGCAAAGAACTTTATTTTGTTGGATTTAATGTTCATTTAAGTGGAGAATTAATACTAAAGCCTAATGCAATTAACATTTCAATTTGGTTCTGTATAGGATGCTACTGCCTTACTTTTTATTCTGCTTTGGACACTTTTGTTCGTTTTGTACCTTCACTAGGTAATTTGTGACACAAGTCTCTGTTACAGGATCGTAGAATCACAGAATGATTGATATTGGAAGGGACCTCTGGGCTCATCTGGTCCAACACTCATGCTCAAGCAGGGTCACCCAGAGCTGGTTGCCCATGATTATACTGAGATGTTTTGTGGTTGTTTTTTTAGTATCTCCAAGGATCTCCATCATCATCTCCATCTCCACAACCTCTCTGGGCAACCTGTGCCAGTGCTTAGTCACCCTCACAGTAAAAATGTGTTTCCTGATGTTCAGAGGGAACATCCTGTATTTGTTTGTGCCCATTGCTTCTGGTCCTGTCACTGGACACCACTAAGAAGAGCCTGGCTCTGTCCTCTTTACTCCCTCCCTTCAGGTATTTATAGACATTGATCAGACCCCCCTGAGCCTTCTCTTCTCTAGGCTGAACAGTACCAGCTCTCTCAGCTTTTCTTCATAGGAGAGATGCTTCAGTCCCTTCATCATCTGTGGCACGTTCTTGAGCTCTCCCCAGTATGTCTCAAGCTAACTCAAATATAAACCAATGAAGTCAATGCTAGCTAGTTCTTTACAAAGAAGTCAGTGCTGATTGCACAGACAGCCAGATTAAGAAGTTACATCTATGCCAAGCCTGCTTTCTCACTGAAGGGGCCTTTACGTTGCTAGGTTTTTTTGATTAAATAGCGTAGTAAACCACTGATGATGTTACAAAAACCAAAGAAGCAAATTCACAAATCTTAAGAGAACAACTGCAACTGTTAATATAAATATGTCTTCTCTTTGGACTTTGGGTCTAGACCAAAGTAATATTTTCCTGTTTGGATGTCTAATTTTCTTCTCAAACTCCATTTCTGAAAACTGAAATAGTGAGTGGATAATTGTTTCCCAGCAACTAGTACTGTCAACAGGAGACAGAAGTTTCCCACTGCACTGAACAATGAGATAAAGAGAAGAATAAATGCAGTGAACCCCCACGGCTAGCATTAGAAGAAGAGGAGGCATTAGTACAACTTACTATAGAGATATTTAATTCTTCAGTTGCACATATTCTGTCTTACTTAGAAGATAAGCTAGAGGTGGCAAACAATGCTAAATGTGTTGTTTGATGCTCTGGATTAGAAGGGTCGAGGACAGCAAATCCTTGAGTGACAAGCATGGTCCCTGACTTCCTGACGTGGATGTAGTTCAATGAAAACTCCACATAGAAGTCTTCCAGAAAAAGATTCACTAAAAATAAAAATGTGAAAAAAAACAAAAGGACAGAAAAATCCTATTGTAGTTATCCCTAAATTCTCCAGATTTGTCTGAAATGTCTGAAATATCTGAAACACCATCAATCAATTCATTCTATTCCTTCAAAGATGCTGGAAATACTTAAGTGTTATAGAATGCCATAGAGTATTCAAACCTAGAAGATAAATGTTGTCATTTGATCTAACACTTGAAAATTGAACTCAGAGGTAACAATATAAAAAATGCCCCTGATGGGAACCAAGAGTCCAAATAGTCTAGTATTCTGTCTCTGACAGTGGCAAGAGAACACACAAGCCTGGCCATTTTCTGCTGGCTGGAATCTATTAGCATGATTTATTTATCCTGAGCATCTGTGTCCACAGTAGATAACCCAAGGCAATAACTTTTCATACGTATTTGGGTTTTCTGACTTCCGTGCTATCTGAAGAACACACTGTGATATTCCCCCATTCTGTTAGGACAAGCACGCAGCCTAAATCTAACAAACAGCTTATTTTCTATTAAAATGTGGTTTGAAAACATATCTCTAAGGGATTTGCATAATAGTGCAACTAGGAGAAGTTGACTGTTCTTGTTTGCCATGAATATTCACCAGTTTGTTTTATTCAGCTTCTTAAGGTCTGATTCTTCTACCATTGGCACCAAGGCACCTCTTTGTTTAGCTTTAGAGGTGGGGATATATGTACTCCTGAGTCATATACCTACCAGCAAATTGTATTCTCTTAAGAGACCTTAAACAGGATGCCTGAGCTTCTTGTGTTTATATTTTCTATTGTAAGCCAAGTATTTTATGGTTTCTCAACATTTAACTCAATTTTTAATATCAAATTTAGAAAGTGATAGAAACCTAGATTGTCAATGATGTTTATATGTAAGAAAAATGTAAAAAAAAAATACTATTTTTTTTTTTTATTTGGCACAACAATCTGAAGCTAACCAGGGCAGTAATAAAGTCCCTTTGATTTAAAGAGAGTATAAATAACTAGATTTTAATAGCTTCTTAAAAGCAACCCACATTCCCACCTCCAACCTTCTTTCTGCAGTTTCTGGTAGTATCTGCAAAATCTGTTCCTACGAAAAATTGAACCACTTAAAAGACAATTTAGAAGTGCTTAGTCTTCAGGCTTTGTATTTCGGCATGGAAATACTGATACGTACTGCCAGAAACACAGCTACAGCCGGATTTGTATTAAAATAAAGAAGCCTCCTACTCAGCAAAGATCACTGACTTGTTTTGACTTTTGATGCAAGATTTTGCTTTAGAATAACAATTGGTGTAATAACAAGATGAGAGATGTGTGCTAAGGTCCAGCATAGCACCTATCCTCCTATTACTTGCACTCTGATAGAGAAGGGTAGTTGATGAACCTTTTCTGTATGAGTTTTACCTTTGCAGGTGAAAGAAAATATTACATATAGCCCATTTGCATTGTTGTCAAATTGCCATAAGCCATTGAGAACAGTAGAAAAAGGAAAAAAAATGCAGTCAGATTTTCAGGAGCAAATTAAAATCTTGCAAGTTTCTGTCTCTGCTTTGGTGTAACAAACAACACTTTAACAAGACACCCTGAATAAATGACTACAAGTTACTTTAAATTTGAAAATTCACACTGAATCAGAAGAGGCAGGGTAATTTTTCATTCAACCTGGAGTGTTATTTACTTTCCGAACTGGTACTTAAAATACTGATGTATGATGCCGAAAGGTAAATTATTTTGAGCTAGATTTAATTTAAATTTCATTGCATTTTTGTTTGAAATAGGGGATTGGCATTCATTTCTTTCCCTGCACTTTGACGATCTTTCACTTCTAATATTATGTTGCCTAATGCCCTAATCTGTTTATTACACTACAACTTAACTTGAACAATGCTGCTTCTATTCAAAATAAACAGATTTAGTATGTCTGTGAAATAGACTTCTGCGTAGTAGGATGCTTTACCATCTAGAAAAGCTCAGAGGTTTCTGAATGCTTAAGAAATTATAATGCCAGTGGATTTAGCATTTGTATATCTGCAGGCTCATGCTTATTCAGTTGTACCAAGGCAGCTTAAGCTAATATCTAATCTTCTTATGGAATAGTTCTTCCTATAATGACAGGATTGTGCATAACAAGCTCCAACAACCGTTTGGCTCCAGCTGTTGTGTGAAAGGAAGGGAAAGAGGAGTTGCTTAAGTTATTATTTTTTACCAAATGTCTGTTTACCGTTATCCTTGCATATATAGGGCAACTCATGAATCAGGCATTGCAAAAATCTAGGAAGGGATTCAAGGGATGGTGTAGGGAGGAAATAGTGTGGGGAGTTGGGTAGCTTTTGCTTTTTTGGAGTATAAAAGACTAAATAAATCTCTCTCTTGTGCATTTCATTGATCTCATCGATGAGCTGAAATAACACAATAGCCAAGATGAATCTACCTCCTGATCTACCTCCAGATACTGTCTTCTATTTAGCAAGCAGTGCAGCTAGAAGTGTCCAAGGAGAAAACCTGTAAGATAAGCTTTCCTCTGCAGCTCCTGAACAGGTTCATATCATCTATCAAAGTAAAATGACTTAATCTTGTCCTCCTTGTTGCTTCATATACAAAACCTGTGGGGTTTTTTTTCCTGTCAGTATTTTCCAAACCCATACTCATTTTTGAGTGTGTTGAAAGAATACTAAGTAACTTTGATGTAGGATGTTCAGTTATATGAACACTGATGATCATATTTAAATCGAGAAACAGAGGGCATAGTGCAAATTTTGAGGGTTGTTTTTTTTTTTTTAAGATGTACTACTATGATGAGAAGTCATAGGATTGTGATAAAACTGATTATTTCTTTTATTAATGGGAAATGTATAATACAAGATATATAACGTGTTTCCTAGTGTTAGATAAGGAGGAGGAAGAAAGATCATGCTGCTTATTAAATTGCTTATATTTGGTTTCCGTATCCAAGAATGTGAAAAATAAAATTGAAGATTTTGTTTATTTATTTGTGCTGGAGATCCAAACTGAATTTAAAACTAAATGCTTATTTATCTTTTTCATTTTTTTTTTTTTTTAGGACAAGATAAAAAGTATTTTGATATAATACCTTGAAATGTGCAATATAGAAATTCCTGAGTTTAGGATAAATTCTATGGAAAACACTGACATTACAAATAATTTATTTTGTTGCTTAAAAAGCATCTGTTGCACATGTGTCCTCATCTTGTCATTTTTCTGTAAATTAAGATTTTGTCCTCTACCCAGTACAATTTTAACATAACAAAACTATCAAAAAGTAACAAAATTCAGACAAGAAGCTTCTTGAAAGTAGATATTTTACATAAATTTAGTGTTCTCTTCATCTTACTGGAAACTAATCAGACGTTATTTTGCCTGCAGAGTCGCCTTAATTTAGACAAAACACAATCACAGTATGCAAAAAGTGCACATCATCTCCTTCACAATTATTGCTTCATACAGACAACTTGCTTTTAGCAAAATATGGCTTGATTTTCTTTTAGAAAGGAATTTTGATGCATCAGGTTCACTCAGACTTGTTTCGTGTTGTTCACAACACAGTGGTACATAAGGTATTTCTGTAACAAGTTTGGAAGGCTGCAGGTTTATGAATAACCTTTTGGAATTATAGACTGAGTATGTTTTAGAGTGGCTGCCCGTAGAAAAGCTATTTGCAGCTTGTTTGACCTCTCATTGATGTAGTATTGCTGTATCTATCTCTTTTTCTCCCTCGTCTTCAGCTTTTCTTCCTTTATTTCAAACACCCTTAATTATATTTTTTTTCTCATCACCACACCGAAGGGAAAGGATAATAACAGATCCATTAGACTTCATTAAACTGATGATTAAAGCCAGAAATTCTAAAGGACTATTTACAAGATGAAGAAGTTTTATTTAAAAGTATGGCTTCTTGGATCTGTCATATCCTAATACATCTTTAGAGCTGTAACTAAAAAACAGCAGCAAATGGTTGTAATGTATTAAATATGAAAGAAAAATATGAAAGAGGGATTAGAATTATAGTCAGACTCACTCTATTTGTCATTAAAAAAATCATTAGTTGCTCTAGGCTGTTCATTGTTATTAGCAGTCGGTTTCTTTTTATTTCTTTGAATTTACAGTTTGTAACTCATATCTGTTTCAAATTGCTTTCAATGGAGTGAATTACAAATGTAATTATTAATTTATTTTTTTTTTTATTGAGCTTCTGAAATACAAAGAATCAAATCTTTAAATGTTTAGGTTCCTATTAGATAAATGAGAATTTAGCATTCAAATAGGATGGTAGTTGTATGTACATTTTTGTGGATCTGGGCTTGTCATGAACTGCAGAGGAGTAGAGAGAAAAGTTGAGCAGCGTATTGACCAAAGGTGAACATACTTGTACTGTGGAGAGTTTAGATGGTGGAAAGCACAACAGTGGTACAAAGATCACAGGTTTTCTATAGAAGAGGTTTTGCAGCTCCCTCTTTCCTGGCTAATAATTCAAAAAATGAATGTTTAACAGCACTGAAGAAGAAAAACTCAAACTTGATGAAATGATCTTTCTTCTTATATAGCACATGATGAATCCATCCAACTTACTGCACCAAGGAATCAAGGAGGTTGAAAGCTGGATAAAATTGAAAGTATACTTAATTCTTCATATGGAAAATGTAAACAGGTAGTTCTAGGTAAAATAAAATAAAATTACACTTACAAAACCTCATGATTCACAAGATAAGCCTATCCATAGTTTATGATGACTGTGGAGAGGCCTCCACATAGACATTATATTCTGTATGTGTTAGAAGCAGAATTTCCTCTTAGAGGAAGGTGAACTTGACCATTGTCAGCAGCATGGGGCTAGAGTAGATGAATTGCCAGCCTTATCTTATATAGTAACTTGCTTCTTGTATTGCAAATAAGTGACTGATGTTTCCAGTTTTCATGAGATGCTTTATGGGATTATTGGGAGATAATAGGATGACTTGGTGAGAAATCTTTAGAGGTGATAGAGGTCAGTTGGCTTAAATTTTCTCTCATCTCTTGGTGTTAACTGAATACATGGGATGTACATTTGAAAGTGTGACAGTAAGTGTCAGAAGAAAGAAGCAGATGTCAGATTATTGCTGAATTTCTACACTAAAGTTCTACAAAGTTTAGCTCTTGGAACCTTTTGAAGCTTTCCAGGGTTTGATTCAAATTAGTGCAGTTGCAAATTCTGTCTGCACTTTTATGCTGCTCTCTGTTATTTTGCCAAAGATCTGATTTCCTCTTTTTTTTTCTTTTCCCATTTTTTTTTTTTTAATATAAAGGCACGAGTCCAAAGATCATTTCAGTGATTATATATATAGATATATATATTTTTTACTGTTTTGTAGATGTCCGTATTTCCTAGCTTTTTTCCCCTCCGAGTTCCATCATACTGACTTATTGTTCCTGTTCACTTTAACTATATGTATGCTGCGTTTCTTAGCAGTGCACCAGAGATAGAATAGTTTGGGTTTTTCTTCTCATCTTTCCACGGTACAGCTGAAAAATTGGATCCAACAGTATCCTGTCTCAAAAGCTTATATAATCTCAGCTCATTGTTAGTGTGATATAAAGAGTCTTCGAGTATAATTTTGCATTTCAGCAAGGGTAATTCTAGTCTTTCATTAAACTGCCATTGTGATTTAAGCTTCTAATGGAGATTTGGAAATATTTTATAGCCTGCATATTTTCAGGGCCATATGTATTGGGCCAGGACTGTTAGTTTCTTACACAGGCATGAAAAAATCTTTGAACAGTTATGATAATTGAAATAGGGGGTTGAATTTTAAAATTAGAGCTACATAATGTTTGCATTATATGTTTAGGAATGAAATTGATTCCCCACCCTCCTGCCTTTTGCTCTCTAGAAAAGTAAACCTGAGTAGTCTTAATTCTACCAAGAATTAGGAAATACACTCAGGAGCTCTGAATGGAGAAGAAAGAAGTAGTTTGGAGGCATTTAGAATAGCCAAGAGAAGGCAGGAGAGGATATAGCATTTTTGACTAGGACAGATAAGTGAGGATGCCGTTTGGAATCAGACATGGAGGCCAATGTGTGCAGTGAACTTCCTATGTAACTTTATTTCACTGCAGAGGCAGCAGAACATCGATGTGGAACAAGGGCTCAGAACAGAATCCATAGCCATGATGGCCTTCTGCTGCATTTCTGTAAGGCTTAGGTTTTTTATTTTCCTTTCTCTGTTCTTGGGCAGTTGTTCCTCTTTGGAATCAGATTCTTTTGAGGCAGGAGAAAGGAGTATGAAAGATGTGGCTGCATGGAGTGCAAAGTTGCAGATCTGGGCAGGTGGGAAGATAAGCTCAAGACAGCAATACCCATTCCCACCTTTCCTAAGGCACTGGTTGCATACACTGCAGCTAGTAGTGTAAGCTGATACTGCTATTCATTCACACCTCAGCTTCTGGATTCCATGCTGTGAAAGCTCTGTAACAGATCCTCAGCACAGAGGCCTCTTCATGAGGAAGAGATGGAAACACTGATCTGTTTATGCTGGGGTCCAAATTGGCTCTAGGTTCATAGTTTTGTTAAAAAAAAAGTGTCTTTTGTAGACAGACACGCCAATAGTTGTAATTTCTTTCAAAATGTGCATTAAAGACCTGCAGAAAATGGATGCAGAAAACAGAAAAAGGATTGAGAATTTGTGCAGAGATGGATGTTGTTCTTCTCACATTACATTAAGTTCACACTTAAGCTGAGTTGTACTTAATGGCTCAAAGGGAGGCTCTGGTCTTGGTGACTGACAGAAATCCAGTGACTGTGACTATTAAAAATGAGTTCTTGGGTTCAGTTCAATTTCACTTAGAAAATCCAGTCTCTTATTCTCTGATGAAGTGCTGAGAGTTTTAGTGAGCTCAGACATAGGGGTGAGTTAACGAACTTTCCTTTTGAATAGTGTCCAATGGTTGTGATATAAATATTTTGTTGCTCAACACATGCAGTTCAAATACAAGTCTGTTTAATGAATGGTCTCTGCTTGTTGAATAGTCAGTGGAGAGATTCCAGGGAACTTCAAGGATATTTAACTTACTCTAGACACTATAGTAAGTTTCCTAGAGGATATTTTGGAGTATAGCCAGGATAGTTTGTTTTAAAACATAAGTTTGAGAATTCAAGAAAACCTTGAATTGTAAGATTTATTTCCAAATGTTAGAGAATGTCAGTTTAAAAGTGGTGGAAGAGTAACATTTCGTACTTCTGTTACTAAACTGCCCTCGTTAGACAGTCCTCCATCCCTTCATTTATGGAAAGCTTTGCATCCCTTGGAGCCTTGAAGTATCTGGCTGTGGTCTGTCAATTACTGCATCTCATGTTGTCATTGGTATAATAAGAGATAAATTCACATTTCTTGTTTCTTTCTCCTAACATTAGCTTTAATTTGTAAAGATGATGGAAGTCTATTATATGTACAATTTGGGTAGTGTTTTGCTGAATTACACTCACTACTTATACAGGAAAATAGCTTATTAATAGTCAGCATACATTATGTTCACAAGCTAATCTATTCATAGGATTTGAGCTAAAGATCACTTAGCTCCTCCATCAGGCTTTAATTACTTCAGAGGCTTACAAGGAATCTATGAATCTAATAATTCAAGGGTTTTGAAACTGGATTATACAAGGATTATTGGTTGTCTGTGGTTACTTGTAATTAGTCACCTGATTTTGGCTTTTTCTGTCTCTAGGGGAGAGAATGTAGCCCTATTAATATAGTACAGGACTGAGACTCAAGAGTCCTGTTAGCTTAGCTCTGTGATTTGTGTGCTGAGTATACTTTAAAAGGCACTTGACCTCTCTGTGCCCAAGTTTCTCTGTTGATAGCAATGAAGATCACAATACTAAACCTTCTTTGTACAACATTTTGTGAGTATTGATAAAAGCACTGCACCGCACTAAGTACTTCTTATCATATCCAGTTTGCAGAAACAGATCAAGTGGGAGAAACAGCGAAATAGAGAAAATAAATACCATGATAAACTTGTTACATATAAATTACTCTTGCAGTGTGACTTGATAAGAAAGTCATATAGATGTTAATGAGGCCAGTCTCAACTAAGTGGAGAGTTAGTGTCAAAAATCTCTTTGTAGCTGCTGATCTCTTCTTTATGGATCCAACACTGTAATATATGAGAATCTCAATACTGTGGATTAAATCAGTATTAGTCACAAATGTTAGAAGAACCCAGCATGTATAAGCCAACACTGATGCTCTTGCATAGCATATATTTACAACTTTACCAAACTATCATCTTACTGCTGTAGTTTGTGGACGTCATGGAAGAAGCTACATGGTTCAGTGGTTCTTTCTAAGAGCATTTTTAGGTAGGGGTACTTCAGCTCATGGGAGACAGTGATCAGGCGAGGAAATGGGGAAGCTGATCCCACCTCAACTGATTAATGGACAGCAGAATTCTTAACAATGAGCCTCTCTTCACTGATGGGGAGTACCTTTTACCAGACATGTTGCCATTGTTTGTCTTCATGAGCTGTAAAAACACATGAAGCTACCTGAGATCTGAGGAATATGTAAGCTTGGCTGTCTGCTAGAATTATTTGATTTTATGGTTAGAGTATTTACAAGGACAAAGGATAGTGGATAGTCAATTAAACAGATGTAGCACTCCAAGCCAAGGAGCTCGTTACTTCTCCTTTTTCAATGGTTCAGGCTACCAGCTAGCTAAACTATGGAGTCATATCCTTTTCTTAAACAATTTCATTTTTTCCCCAGCATTTTTGCATTTATTATTTTTCTTCTTTCTTACGGTGTTAATCCTCTTTGGCTAGTTTAGCGTCTT
The DNA here is from genome assembly GCA_013396935.1 of Baryphthengus martii. Lineage (NCBI taxonomy): Eukaryota > Metazoa > Chordata > Aves > Coraciiformes > Momotidae > Baryphthengus > Baryphthengus martii. The sequence continues at coordinate 22,282 of VWZK01011252.1, forward strand.
CTTTCGCAATGAATAAGCAGAGAATGATCGTGGGCTGGAAGACCTGCTGTATGAAGACAGGCTGAGAAATCTGGGCTTGTTCAGCCTTGAGAAGAGAAAGCTTAGGGCAGACCTTATTACCATGTACCAGTACTTGAAGGGTGGCTACCAAGAGGAAGGAGACTCCCTTTATACCAGGAGTCACATGCAGTAAAACAAGGGGGAATGGTTGTAAGTTGCTCCAGGGGAGATTCCGGTTGAAGTCCAGAAGAAAATTCTTTCCAATGACAACAGTTAAACATTGGAATAGTCTCCCAAGGGAAGTGGTGGACTCCCATACACTGGGCAGTTTTAAGGCTCAACAGGGTGCTGGGCCATCTCACTTAAACCATTTTTTTTTTTTTTCCTACTTAAAAGATTGGACCAAATGATCCTTGAGGTCCCTTCCAACCTGGCATTCTATGAATTTAATAAAAGCAATAGATTACACAATATTGATATACAGAATCACAGAACAATAGGAGCTAGAAGGGACCTCTGGAGACCATCTAGTCCAATCCCCCAGCCAAGGCAGGTTCGCCTGGAGATCATCTCACAGGAACGTGTCCAGGCAGGTTTTGAATGCCTTCACAGAGACTCCAGCACCTCTCTGGGCAACCTGTTTGAGGGCTCCATCATCCTCACAGTAAAGAATTTCCTCCTCATGTTGAGATGGAACTTCAAATATTCGAATTTGTTATTTATGATGTTTTCAGTACAGTTCTTAAGCATATACTATGTATATTCATGCTCCAAATAGGTCTCCTGGTTTAGTAATTCAATTCATTACAGATACTGGCTTTTCATTTTATGGAGAAAAGTCATGAAGGTAGTAGCAGTATAAAGAGAAAAAACAAAGTTATAGAAATTCAATCATAGATTCATAGGCGATTTCAAGGTGGAAGATACCCATAAGGATCATTGAGTCCAACTCCCTGCTCCCTGCAGGACTACCTGAAGGCAATTCATATGTCCAAGACTGTCATCCAGACAGTCCTTGAACTCTGACAGGCTTGGTGCTGTGACCACTTTCCTGAAGAGCTTGTCCCAGTGACCAACCACCCTCTCAGTGAAGAACCTTTTCCTAATGTCTCATTTGAACTTCCCTGATGCAGCTTCATTCTACTTCCTCATGTTCTGTTGCTGGTCACCAGAGAGATGAGATCAGCACCTCCTTCTCCGCTGACCCCCTTGAGGAAGTTGTAGACTGCTATGAGGTCACCCCTCAGGTTCTCTTCTCCAAGGTGAATAAGCCAAATGACCTCAGGTGCTTGTCTTAAGTCTTGTCGTCAAGAATTTTCCTCCTCTGGACACATTCTTTTTGATATCCTTATACTGAGGCTCCCAAAACTGCACACAGTTCTCCAGGTGGGGTCGCACCAATGCCAGGTAGAGTGGGACAGTGACCTCCCTTGACTGCCTAGCTATGCTGTGCCTGATGCACCCCAGGATCCAGTTGGCCTCTTTGGCTGCCAGGGCACACACTATTGAGTCGTATTCAACTTGCCATCAACCCAGTCCCCCAGACCTTTTTCTGCGGAACTGCTCTCCAGCATCTTGTCCCCTGTCCCATATAACTGGGATTACTCTGTCCCAGGTGGAGAATCCTGCATTTGCTCTCCTTAACTTTCCTATGGTTATGTAAATTTGACAAAGGCTCAAAAATATTAGACTTCCAAAGGTTAACTGGGAATTGTTATTGCCTGGGACGAGTCTTCACTCTGGATAGTCTACAAATACTCTGTATGTGATGGGGTAACCACCTGTCGGCCTGTGTTGTCTACAGACCAAATGACTATGTGTGAGAAACACGTTCTGTTCTAAATGCTCTAGAATTAGCCAGTGTGTTGCTTTTGTCTTATGCTACCATGTACAGCCTAAGCTTTAATTCTTTTTATAATGATGAAAAATAATGCTAGCCTATTTTGTGTTGCTGAAGTGACAAATATATCAACTTTAAGGTAAAGATTTAAAAGTGTGTCTTGTCCAAATCTGTTGTGGGCTTGGAACAGTCATGAGATAGGAAATTGATTTCATTTTAGGTATCAAACGAGTTGTTAGTAAAGACATTTCTTTCCAGAGAATTTATAATTCAACAGTAAGACATTTCCTTCCAGAGTATTTATAATTCAGCTGTAAGACTACAGATAAGAAAATAAATTCTGAGAGGACCAGAGGGAAATAATGTTAGTTAACATGAAGAATGACACTCACAGCATACACTATGCATATTGCTAAAGTGGAATATTTTCTTTATACAGAAGGGAAGGGGAATGACAGTGCAGGGGCTTTTCCCATTTATGTCAGGGTATAATATAAGGAATTGATACGGATTTATGAGTCCTACAAAGCTTGAAACTTGACTTCCTAGAAGCTGCTCCTCTGAGGCAATGCAGTTAGCAGCTCTCTAAATAGAACTAGTAGCTCTACGTGTTTCATTGAGGGATGATGAAACTGAAGATCCTGAATGCTAGATTAGCATCCTTTTCTCTGGTGCAACCAAATAGACTCTCTGGATTTTCAGGGCTTCGATGGAAAATGTAATCCTCTTTTTAAAAGGATTTTTATTTTTGTGGTTAGAGGAGAGTTTACTTATCTGCGTCCTGATGGATGAATTATATCAGTAGTTTAGATATACCCATTTTTCATATAAAAATATGAGGCTACAAAATCTGTAACTTTATTGTTTTGAACAAATGCATTTTCGAAAAATAAAAGCAGTTCATATTAAAAATGAAAAGTAGATGTGTTCTAGGTTCTCTTCTGTGATGAGATAGAAATAAGCATAGCAGGATTTGGATGACTCTTTAAAGTGAGTAGTCATCTTGCATACCAATCCTGCTAAGTTCCTTCACCTTATAGTGAATGATGTGGAAGATGAAGAGACTCAGTATCAGTCTGGATGAGGCTGTAAATGCTGTTTATCTCCATTATCTCTCTATTCATTAATTTCATTTCAGACTTTTGAGATTGTCACTTTTAGGAAGCTCATCCATACAGGAGAGTGAAGAGAGTTTATATGCTGCTTATTGTTACATCTTTCCTGGTCTTTACAAGATTAGACAATGTCTTGTGAATTCATTTAAATGCTGATTACACTGCCATTATCTGTGCTCCAGGGTTTTTGCAGGAGAAGAATGAGGTGATCAAGTTGGTATACTGTGAATAGACTTAACAAGACTGCAACATAGCACTTTTATTGGAGGAGGAGATTTCATTTAAAAATATCCTATCAAATGTGTTTTTCTTAAATGCTGAACTGATGATTCCTTTTATTTTGCTTTTGTTTCTTGAATGTGTCATTTAGGAAAAGTAACAGAGATCTACTGTTGGCTGGAACTGTGGTTTAGCTGACAGTGGGCACTCAAGGCGTTGTAGTGATTTTTATATTTTACGAGCTTTTCTTCCTTCACTTTTGATGCTCTTGCACTTTGACTGTCCAACTTGTTTTATAAAAAGTAATTTTTTATGAAAACAAACTAGGATTTCAGTGCATATCACAATCTGAAAAAGGAATTTGAACTGGATGGAAAATTACTCACGAAAAAACCTTAGCACTGCATTTCCAGTCCAGTGCGGGTAGCTAAAGAACGGCCTTTTCTCTCGCAGTTGTTCCCTAGTTGCAGTCACGACGTGTTGCCTTGTACCCATGTTGTAGTAGGGCAAGGACGACTCTCTAGTAGCAACTTCAGTAGTGCTTAATTACTGCACAGATGAGGGAAGAGCCTTTTCATAGGCCATATGTTACCCTTAAGATAGGTACATATATCTTTAAGAAGCTAAGATAAAGAATACAAATTATTTGTTGTACCTGTTTATAGAGCAGGTTAAATAAATAGACAAATAAATAAATATTAAAAAAAAAATGAAAAAAAAAGAACAGGAAAAAGAAAGCAGACTAGCGGGAGTCACAGCTCCAGGATGAAAGAAGTGCGCGTGTCTTCTCCCAATCGCTGAGTCATTGCCTATTTTAGAGAGGATAGATGTTGCTGGAATTATTAGGAGGGAGTTTTATGTGTTAGTGCCTGAGCTGTTTACTAGACATCTGGAGTATTTCCCTGGAGTTTCTACCTTAGCTGGAGTTTAGAGAGATATAAGAATGAAATTTGACTTCAGAATTTTTACATTCAAGCCTTCTTAACTCTCTTAGACTTTGCCACTCCTCTTAAATATGCATGTGTTTTCAGCTGCCAGGACTTGTGAAGTCCTTGAGGAAAGGAAGTTAGTGTGTATGAATGTAATCCTTATATATTTTTATTATCCAGTTATGTAGGTATGTTTGGAATGACTGAGAGTAGATTACGCTGTGGTCTCTGTCATTTTCACCGTGACCTAGACCTCCCTTTAAATGAGCTCTCATAACACGCTTGGAATGATTTAGATGAAGATCTGTGATCCTCATAGGCAGATGCTTCTGTTAGCTACACGTAAAACGCTGATGAAGATTGTAATTTCCAGTCATGTAAGAAAGAAATTATGACATTATTAAAGAGTTTGGTATGGTAAGTATGAAGCTCTTAAAAACAGTGCCAGAAACGAAGAAATATTAGGCATTGTGTACTTTTAAAAAGAAAAGCTGGGCAGGTAGCTCACTCTTAAGCAAATTTTTAAGCATTGTGAATGTTAGAAGTGTGGACTGGACCTGCGCTTACTCCAAACCTTCTACTTTCACCATTTCATTTTAGAACTTATCTTAAGTGTATTTCAAAAAGCAAAACGATGTCTTTACAATGGTGTGTCCTGAATAAAGTATTATTAAAACCATCATGTTAGTAGAAGTACATTTTTTATTTCGAGGTCTGAGGACTGGTATTTCAACTGGAGCATAAGGTATGCTGGTTACTGTGTTGCATCTGGAAGTACTGGTTCAATACCATTGTAATAAGAAGGGCACTCACACTCTGTAAAACACCACTTAAAATGCCATTCATTGGAGCTGTCACTATAAAGAAGAAGGTCCATTCAGCTCTTACAGATTTTCTTAAAAGAGAACAGTTCTATTCATAATTCCTATTGTCAAAAAAAGGGGGGATGTTCACATGAGAACTTCTTGCTGCATTTTCAGATAAATGCAAGGACACAGATGGTTGTATAATCACTGGTACTGAGTGGGAGCTGCCTACAGGTTCCTCTGTTACCGTGAGTGGGCTGAGCTTAAACCTGCCCAGCACAATGCCGGCCTGATGGCACAGCTACAGCTGTAGCACAGAGGGGACATGTGCCTGCTCAGGTTAACTGCTCAATGGGCAATGGTCTTCTGGTCACGATCACTGCAGTTACAGTTCTGGAAGTTTAGAATGCTCTTGTGGTATGGTCATAATGTAAAGAAATGTTATATTGTAGAAGTAGTTCATACGATTTTTTATGTTCGGTTTAAGATTCAGTTTCAATCTTTCTGATAAGATCTGGACTCTGATACCTTCTTAACTCCTGTTCTGTTTGAGGTTGACTTTTTCATCAGTTCATTCTTAGTGATGGAAATAAATGTCAGCATGATATGTAACAATCTCTGATAGTTGTCTTTTAGTTTGTTTGATTTTAAAAAATTATTTATTTTACTATTTCTTTGGTGATTTGAGGACCAAAATCTATACCTTGGAATTTAGCTGATGTTTTTCAAAGAATCAGGGCCCACATTTCACATATGGTAACTTCTAATTTTGGAGCAGTGAGCTTGCACATCTTAAACTAAGTGTAATTTAAACAAAATGGTTGCATTTGCTTTTGTTTCCCTTTTGAAAAGGTGATAAAAATTGTTTAGGTCAGTGAGCCACAGCATTGCGTAGTACCTAAAACTACAGGCTGTTATGAGGAAGCTGTAGTGGTGTCCCACCTCTTAAGGGTACTTGGAAACACAATCATTAGATTCCTTCCTATGCCTTGAAGCAGGAACTGGACCTGAAATTTCTCCTTTTTAAGCGCCTCACGTGATTATTTATGCAGCCTTTTGCACTTTCTGTCTTTCCAGATTCTTGCCAGATTAATTCCTACCTACCTTAGGTCAGAGAAAGGGTGTAGCCCTAGGCAATGCAGCCTTCTGGTTGGAGTGTTCATCTGTGAGAAACTGGCTTATTTCTTGCTGCTGACCACTAAGCCATGGCATGAACAATGATCATTGCTATGGATATCCCCTTTGGCTTTTCTTGAAAGATAAACCCCATCCTTTCCTCTTCAGGAGAAAGATCATGACCTGAGGAGATTCCAGCTGTCAATCAGGCATCTCTTTTTCATAATTTCCATCACTGTCCTAGTGTTGAGCTTTCTTAGTTACTTCAGGTGGCTTTCCTTTATTTGCTCTTGTGGTTTCTCTTCTGGAAGGCCTCATAATTTTTGGTTCTGAAAACAACCAAAATATTAAACTGTTGTTAATTTTACTGGATTTAGACAATTTGTAGCCATCTAAAAATGTAAGTGTCCAATCTTAGCCATTTCCCTCGATGTTCTCCAGAGTTAGTGGAAAAGAAGAGGCACAACCAGCTATGATTCATCCTGTTATTTTGGGCATATATCTTATGACAGAATTAATGTTTTTTTGGAGATATCTGTGTGGTATCCCCTGATGGAACCAAGAAGACTGATGTCAGCTAAATGTCTTTTAGACTACTAAAGTAGCTGCTGTTAAATCACAGCTAAATGTTCTGCTGAAGGAAATTAAAAAATCCTACGGCAAAGAAGCGATTGGCAGTGTGCACTCTTGACCATTGTGCTGCTATTTTGGAAAACAGTTTTTTAATTGGGTGTTTACCCAACCATCCTACTCCTTTTCAGATAATTGGATTTCCGTATATGATATGAATTATGTCATCTGTATGTTCATTTCACTTTGTGTTACTTTCTTTTATATAATGAGAACTTCTCAGCCATGACCTTTCATCAGGAGAAGACTAATCACTTAAAGAATATTCTTTGAATGCTGGAAAAATCCTACCATGCATGTGCGTGCCAAAGAATAATTAAATACATTTTGCAAAGGGAAGCAGAAAGCAGGACATGTACAAGGAGTTTGTGACTAATCATTGGATTTATGCTGTAAATGTATAGAAAATAAAATGTTTGCACTGTGCTGAAGTACTCAAGCGCTAGAATATTAATCTGACCAATAGATCTTTTAGGGAGGCACCAAAATCATCTTTGTGTCTAAACAAAACAGTTGAGTCATTCTTTAAAAAAGAGTAAAAGTAAGTAACTATTGATGTTAGCGTTGTCTCACTTTTCCTTGCACAGACTTCACTTTAATGCTTTACGTTGCTTAGTCTTCTGATGATCCCCAGAATGTACAGTTTAATTTGCATATAACAGTTCTGTAGACTGCTCTTTTCAGTGAAGCTTATTAGTCTTTTACTCTGCACTGAGCAGTTTCAACAAATCTTTCTGTGCAGGTCCAGATTCTAAATCTTGGAAGGGAAAACATTCATATTAGAAACAAACTTAACACAAACCAAACCCAGTGCTGAGGCTACAGTATTTTGTGTGACTGCTCTTATGTCATCGGTGCAAACAATAGCAGTAACAATACAAAAATATTCCAATTTCAAATATTTGTTTAGAATACATCTCAGTTCATTGGACATGATCTATTTGATATGCAATTAGAGGACCAAATAAATTTTTGTCATTGGAAACTTCCTAAGAACTGAAATGTTCTCCAATATAAAATAAAAAGCTCCCCATTCATCTTCATTGCCCACTCTAGATATCTGGAAGGCCAAAGTTCATCCAAGATGCTCCTAACTCAGTTACACGAGGTAGAAGTGCAGTCGTGCACTAGGTTTTTTGATAACTTTTCCATCCGATGCAGGATTATCTGTCATTAAAAAGTTACATATTCTTTCCACTGTACCTGTATTCTTTTCCTGATCAGAACCTGTTCGCTACTTTGAACCATTATCTGCAGTAGACCTCAGCAGTCACTATTTTCAGCAGTAACCAGAACTCCGTGATAGCAGAGGCTCTTTCAGGCCTGCTACTTACACCGCTAGTGTTTTACGAGGAGGAATGTATCACTACTAATGCAGGACTTCTCATTTTGGATAGTTAGGACTAGGGGGTATATTTGGAAAAGCAGATAAATCAGGGATCCGGCTTAACAATTTCAGACTGCTGCAACTGCAGAAGAAGCGGCAAGCGAAGCAGAAGAAGAAAAAGTTGACACAAATGTAGTCTGTAGAGAACATTTATCAAATGTGAAATGTATTTTCCCTTTTCTTTTTTTTTTCTTCAGAAAAAACTCACTTCTTATCCATAGATGGAAGATCAGAAGGGATTATTACAGTATCTAATCGCTTCTCATATTAAGTAGGCCATAGAATGTCACCAAATTGTCCACGTACTGAACATAGTGTTTGTTTGCTGGGTTTTCCCTTAAGCTTTTTCCCAAAATCTGATATCAGTAATCTGTCTAGCACATCTCTAAGTGAGAAATTTTATTAACCCCAATGACGAACTTATTTGCTCATTTAAAGAAATAGGATAAACAAGTGTAACAGCAGATGCTTTTTAAAACACGTTATCTTAATTTCAATCAGTTATTGGGCAATAATGCAAATACATCAGCAGTTGAGGATGCATGGCCTTCTGGTTAAAAATTTTGGAAAATATTTCTAATTTACTTTAAAAGAGATTACAGTAGAGAAGTACTCTAAATGATCCCGTATTTTTAAACTTCCTCATATAAAGTTCTGTTTGAATATGATTGTAATTTTTCAAAGATCTCTTTTTTTCCCTGAAATTAGAATACTTTATATGTAAAATCTTTCTGTAATAAGCTCTCTGAGTTCTGATCGTGACATCAGGAATCTATGATGATAAGGAAAGAATTTATGATTATAAGAAGAAAGCAGTAAAACAATGGACAGTGAGGAGACAGGACAGAAAGCAAGTAATCAGCAGAGAGTAAGTTCTTTAAAAACGACCATTGAATGTTGCAGTACAATGAATATTATGAAATGATAAATCAATCAGATTAGTTGTTTGTTGTTGTTTTTTTCCCAAATGTTCCAGCAAATTTGATCAGTCTTTTGATGAAGTTGTTTTCTGTGGGAGTTTTACTAAATACTACCTTTTGGATGCTGACAGTACTAGTAAGTAAGCAGGAGGAGAAGATGCTGAGGTACAGTAAATCTGCTAGCTCTTTATTCAGATGCAGAAGCTTAAGATGACTGGGGAAACAGGGTGGAGAATAAGGTAATGCAGATATTTAAAACCTACCTGCCATCTGCCTCTGTCCTAACAGTTAGGACCCTGTTTCTCCTAACTATTTTCTTACTTGGCAGCTGGGAAGTGCAAGCAGAACATGAAATCACTCTTCCTCAACAGTATTTCTGGGTGCTATTGGTGTAGTATGAAATACATAGGTTAAGATAAACTTAAAAGCTTTCCAATACAATTTAAACTTTTTAATATGAAAGCTTTTTGAGTGCCACAGTTGAACATATAATTTGCACGATGCAGAGTGGTGATAAGAAAACCACAATTCAATTTTGCTGGCATTTTGCAGCCATCTTACACAAGCAGAAATGAGACTGAAAGCAAAGAGCAATCAGATCAAACTGCTCCATTTATGTTTTGACATCTTGAAGACCAATATTTTTTCAGCTGTTCAGAGGGGAATTGTATTAGTTTGAGTATGCTGAAAATCTAACGCTCCTCTAGGTTCAATTGGCAGGTGCAGTTGGCAGAGGACTTCTATTGGACAAGCCATAGATAGAAATTACAAAGACAAAACATTCAGGCCATTTGTCAAAAATGATTGTTTCATATATTTAGAATTTTTATTTCCATTTCTGATTCTCTTAAAATGTTCTGCTGGCCAATTTTGAATGGCTCCAGGACTCTGCCAGAAACTTGTTGTTCAATATTCTCATGTAGCAAACACTTTTCTGAACATCTAGAATGCACATTTCCAATTGACATTAGCTACTTACAGAGTAACATCACAAAAACCCTCTTCTTTTCCTCCCACTCTCCTGTGTATTTCTGTGAATAAGCATCCTCCCATATCTGTCTGACCATGTTGTCATTTGAAAGAATAAAATGTCTACCATTTAATTTGTATATGACAAAGCAGTCCACCCTATGTGTAATATAGACAATATCTTTATGAAATTGAAGAATCAGACTAATGCTTATAAAAATAGGGTATTATCTATGTAGGTGGAAAAGACTGATTTTAATACTGTTTAGTTTAGGAAATGGTTTTCTGATTGAAAGGAAAAGGAGGATATCTTAGTCAAGAAGTTTTTTCAAATCATGTTTGACAAACTTTGCATAGAAGGCGTTTAAGAAAACGACCAACATCAAGGCCTATTGATTGAAAATATATCTCTATGAAAAAAAACCACCACCACATAAATTAAGCATATATAAATATTTCCAAGATGCAATAACAAGAAACTTCTTAAGGGAGCACTGATCTTAAGAACCTTTTCTAATCATTTGGAAGAATCAAATATATCTTTAGAGCAGCATGATCCTTAACCTTTGTTTTTATTTTTAAAACCTCAGAAAAATGTTTAATACTCTGGAATATTTCTTACTATTGTATTCCTCAGCATATATTTCAGCTTTTAAGTCACAGAAAAGCAGTAGCTACCTGGATGCTTTTTGGAGCCCTTAGCAGGATCTTCTATGATAAATGTTCAGTGCATGAATGTGTATGAATCATATGGAAAGGTATTTTGGCATGTCATATATTTTCTCCACTCTGACTAGCCATCTCAGTACATAATAATGACCACTCTCTACCATCCTTATTAGATGTACTGAAGTTCAGAAGAAAATTTGAAAATTTGTAGTTTGTTCTAGGTAGGGCTTTCCTAAGCTGTTTTTTTATATAAGTGCTATTTACGTGGTGCTTTCATGGAAAACAGAACAAGGAGTTCTAGCTCAAGAACTTCTAGTTCTGTTTGTTTACTTCCTTGTACTAAATTTGCAAAAAACAGTAGTTTACTGTTCTGCAGTGACTGTACTACACAATGGTTGCATGTTCTGTGGCACAGAAATTTTCCTGAATAGACATGTTAGATAAATTCTCAGTTTGCTTAGGAACACTGCAGCTTCAGATTTAAGTAAAATTTCCAAGTTCCTCCACCTTAATCTGAAGGGCTATCATGGACCATCATGCTCCTGACTATTACCCACAGTGCTCTATAGTCACTTTTGATATTCTTTTGATATTCTCTGGGTTGCGTCAGGGACCACCTCTCATTGGTGCCCAGATGGAAGAACAGCAAGGGGAAATAGTCGTAAGAGGCTCAGGCAAGCTTTGGTAGTTTTCCCACAGCATCCCAGATCTAGGAGCCCAACAAGGAGCAAACTCCTCTAAGTGACAGGTCAGGATAACAGTTGGGGCCCTCTGTCCCCTGCAGCAGGGAGTCACCATTGCTATCACTTGCTGCCTTCTTCTGGTGTTCCTGTGTGGCTCAGGGTCAGTCAGCCCACGTTTCACTTGCAAGGACATCAGGCTCCTCCTCCAGTTTAAGGATGATGAGCTTGTTGCATAATTGCAGACCTTCAAGTAGAGCAGGAGCCTTCCTCTTGGTGCCAGAAGTCACCAGCTTCCAGCCTTTGCCTTCTTCAGAGTTTGTACTACTGATGGTTCTTCTAGGGTGAGACTCTGCCTGTGTCTCCACTGCAGCTGGGGTTTAGGGCTCTGAAGCTGTAGGTCTCTTGAGAAGACCCTGTTTGTATCTCATTCTGTCTGACACTGTGCAGCCTGCTCGCTTCTTCTTGTATCTCCTCCACTTGCCAAAACAGGTCTTCAACAACAGCAGACCTTCTCAGGAAAGGGGACTACCTCTTCAGCCTCAGGGAGAGGCCTCAGGCAGTCCCTGAAGCATGGCACTCACAGGGCTGCACCCACCATCTGAAGCCCTGTCTGGGTTGAAACCTCTGCCCTGTCAGGGTCGAAACCTCTGCCCTGTCAGGGTCAGCTGCTCCAACACCTGCTGTGGAATGTGCTCTATGGGTCATGACTACTATACCCGACAACATTTAGGTCGCTCTGAACTGAGATGAGGCCCCCTTCTTTGTGCTTCTGCATCTGTTTGCTAGTTTCTGGGAGCTGTGCTTCAGCTCTGGCCTCTCCCTCGCACCCATTAAAAGGGTCCTTGACCATCTCTAATTGTGGGACATCTGTAACAAAGGCTACAGGTCAGGGGCAGCTGATTCTGTTAGAGGCTGCTAAAGCTTTCTCAGGCTCACACCAGTGTGATTACTCTTACCTTGGCCTTATCTGGCAGCAGTAGTACCCTTGTGTTTCTCAAAGGGTTCCCAGGGGTCCCCTGATGATCCTGGATCCCCTGTCAAGAAGGTCCAAAAGTTCCCTGAGCAGAAACTAGCTAACAACTTCGAAATTCTCCACTGAGTCCTATTTTCTTGACAATGATCAGTCTTGATTGATACAGCCATTCTCACAGAAGTGTAAGGACAGGAAAATATGAATGCAGGTTTTTGTATAAAGGAATTCACTGTGGTGGTTCAGAAATACTGTATTTTAAGAAGCACAAATATGTAAAAGAGCGAGACAAGGGTGAACACTGAATACAGACTGCTTCTAAGCCAGTACTTACTTTGGGAGCATAAAACCTGAATGCTGTTATAAAACCATCTCTCTGAAACACTGGGACAAAAGTTTTTGTTCTTGTTTTGTGTTTATTGTTCGATATTTTTTTTAGAGTTGAAAAACTGAGATAATGACATTTAGATTATACCATGGATACCACCGGTATTTGCGGTTTGGGGTTAGCATTTTTACCCATAGCATTTTATCCGTTATCCATTTTTGCACTAAGCTGTTGAACCAGAATGATTCAATAACTCAGCTTCTTTGTGATACCTCTGTTTCTACTGGTACCTGTGTAGCTTTAGGAACCCTCTGTCCTTGTGCTTCACCGTTAGACATGTCCTAATGACTTTTTCCTTCACTTTGGATAAGATACTTCCCATTTCCTGAGCTGAGCATACTCCGAACTTAAGAGGTGTCAAATAAATGTGATTTTCCCTGATATCTAACTGATCAGGGGAGGGGAGAGAAGAAGCAGCAGAGGAGGGTAATAGTGTTTTATTCAGTTGCCAACGTGTAGCAAAATACAGCATATATTTCATCAAGGAATTGGTTGCGGCTTTCCTTTTCCATTATGAGGTAGCTGAAGTATAAAACATAAAACTGAGAAGAGAAATAATACATATTTCACTTATCTGAAGCATCTTTTGATAATGTAAAAACTATTGTTCCGAATATTCACAGGTGAAAAGTGACTTCTTCTGGCATCACACATTATTCAGCATAACATAAAATTAGGTCATCTTGTTCTGATTCTGGTGCACAGTTCAACGTACCTCAGTGAGAACTCTGCCTCAAAAAGACTTGGAGAAAAGCAGAGTTGGTAATTCAGGACTTTACTGTTTTTTCTTCTATTTTAAGATGTGTACTTTATATAGATTTCTTAGGCATTTTGTTATACCTTCTAAGCACTTCTATGCAACCATTTCCAAATTTTTATGTTCTTCATCTTTTTCTAATAAATTAATTATTGTTGAAAGTAAAAATCTTAAGGAAAGATTAGTAATAGCAACTGTAATCTTACCAGATGAGACAAGCTTCCTTAAACTTTTTTTTTTTCTCTGTTTCTAAGAAGAATGGAGGCAGAAGGTGGATAGAGATGTTTTGTCAGGAAGATTATGTATTTAGTACTAAAGGTTTTTATGTAGAGATTTTCTGCAATGTTGTCCCAGAAGTGATCCCTTGCTGGTAAAAGCTTTGTATGAGGTCCCATGAAAATAGAACTTTAATCTGTCAAGCTAATCTAAATAATTTAGGCAGGTTTATTTACAGAAAGATTTTCAGAGAACACAATAAAGAATGTGGAAACAGATTGTTTGTGGTCTCTCCTGGATTAGGCTAGATCTTGAGATGCCATTTAAAAGAACTTTTTTTTTTTTTTTTCTTTTTTTCCCCTAGTTGAATGTCTTCCCCTGGTCCCTTGCTCATTTTTTTTTCTGAAAAAAACCCAATGGCTGTTTCCTTTCAGACATCTATTCATATTGTTTTGCTTCTTTGAAACTCTTATTTTGAAGAAAAAAATGGAATAAAGAGTGAAAATGAAGTTAAAGGAATGTGATAGTTCTCCTGCTGGCAACCAAGAGAATAAAATGACACAGAGAGTTGTGTGAGCTTGTCTGCTTTCTCCTGGGGTAAACCATCTTGCAATTCATTGATGTGGCATATCCTTTTTCTAAACATTCCCAGAGCACATATGTTCAGACCTCGCTACCTTACTTTTCTATATTTAGGCCCTGAAGCTTGTTTTGCAAACATGAGAGAAGCAGAAGCTTTGACTCATATGTCCCACTTTCAGAATCACATGCAATCCAATTCCGAAGCAGTTATTGTTGCTGTATAAGCCTGGTAAAGTGCAACTTAAACAGGCGGTAATTTTTGGGTTTCGTCATAGCAAGACAAAAGCATAGTAAGAGTGAAGTTTTCATTAAAGTCATGTTAGAATGGCATTCTTTTTGAAAAGCCCTGTAATAGCACTCTTCAGCTACAAGGTGTATATTCTATACAACTTGCCCCAAACTGGCTGTTGCCCTCATTTTTCTGTTGGAACATGAATTGAGCTTCTTGATGCTTTTCCTCCCCCAAACATTTTTTTTCAGATGAGTTTTCATGCTGATACTTAACAACAATACTAACTGGGAGAGTCAAATCTGTTACTGTTACAGAAAGATGGATGTAACATCACATATTGCAGTAAGGTTCTGCTTGCTTATGCCAGTAGTAAACCTGGACCTCTCTCTGGTTACTTATTTCTAAGTTTTGACAACAAGACAATTTTTTTTTGGTGAGTTGTCTTCTATTATGTACCAAGACAGTCCTTTTGGCGTAAAAATTTTTAAAGGACGTAATTATATTTGGGTTGTCTTAAATTTTATCTATTTTGATTTTTAATCCTAGGTATGCATGTGTTTGGTGCTGTGATGTCTATGTCTTAACCATTTATCCCTACAAAAATTTCAAAGTGGTGGTTAGTGCAAGTATCAGCTGAATGTTCTGTGTGTCACCTTGCATTTTATTCATGCAGCAGCATTAGGTAATATCCATCTTTTGCAGTGTTTAATTATATTACAGGTCAAAACTTAGCTAATGGTTCACCCAGCTAAGCATAAAATCCAAAGAATTTTCTTCTGAGAGAAAGAAAAATGCTTCAATCTGTCAGTCTTTCCAAATCTGAGTGATAAATTACAACATCCTCTATTCTTGTTTTTCAATTTCTAAATAGTTAACTAGATGACTAGAATAAACATTTTTTATTTTTTTTTAAAAAAGCTATTTTGACAGTCATTTTAATCTTATTCTCATGTGGTTTAGTACAATTTTATGTTGTTCTGCTGGTATCTTATTTCTTCATAAAGACAAAATACGTTTCAGGAACATTGCCTTTAAATGTTAAGCAGCCAAGCTAGCAAAAATGGTCCTTCCTTCCTGGAGTAAAAACATCTGCTGAAACTACTGAAGAGTCTATTTTCTCTTAATAATATGATGTATATATTACCTCTATTGATTGAGTTACATGTGCATTTGAAGAAGAAAATAAAATTCTAAGGAAATCTGAAGATATTTTTTCTGAGCTAGTTTTCTGATGTGATTATGGTTTCAGATAAGAATTCCTAAGGAGTTTGTCCATAGATTTCTATTATCATTACTCTTAAGTGTGACAATATATGGACCTTGGGTTGGAAAGAAAAGTATTGTTCTAGAGTTATTCACATTTAAGTGCAGCAGTTGTTTTCCATCCCTTCTGAAGGCAGTGATTGGTTGCAGCTCCTCTCTTAGGGATTCAGGTGGTATCATTTATACTGTTAAGTTGCAGTATTGTGGTACTGTCATGACACCAGCCTTGGGGAGAGATAGTCGTGGGAAATGTTGCCTTCTGCACTTAGGCCCTTCACACGGAGATCTACTGCACAGCAAAAGGACCCCCCGGTGTTGGAGTATACTTGAAATCTGTTTCCCCAGTTTTAAATACAGCAGCCAGGCTTAGGGCTAGACACAGTCTTTTCCTCATATGAAAATCAGTTGACATAAAATAAAATACTCCTATGTGAAATACATTTGGCTTTTGGCTTTGAAAAAGAGAAAAGAAAAAAAAAAAAGAGACGTCCTTGACTCTGAAGGCGTAAGACATTTTAAGAATCACTATTCAGCAATAAACTTGAAGGGGTTTTAGTATGTTTGTACTTTAGCTTGTTTTTTCCTTGTCATGAATTATCATAAAATTTGGAGGTCCCAGAGATATTTCTAGCTGTGCAAACCCAGTGATACCCAACCAGAAATAACCTACTAGTGAAAATTATGATTCTTCCCATCTCTAAAAATTAAAATAATATATAATTCCTTAGTAGTCCTGCCAAATCTATAGTAGCAGAACCCTCTCCTCTTCTGCATCTAGACCTTTGTTGCTTTCATATAAGAGGGAGAGGAGACAACGAAATGGTTATTTCCTATTTTAAAGGTAACTAATCTCCAGTTCAAGCTATTTTGTCCTCCAGATGTTTCTGGAGATGATGAGAATTATGCTGGAGAAAATGTACATGTATTTTACAGATATTTCATCGCCATACGTCATCTGAAGTATTGTACTATTCTCCATTTTGCTATGGCAGCAATGCATAAAAGGTTTTATAGGACAATATTGTGCATCTTTCAATCAATCCTGCTTCTCTGGCCGATTTCAAGGAGGACTGTCCATTCATTTGGGAAAACCATAGAGAGTAGTGAGACCAGACCAGATGAAATAAGGGAGCTAAACAGTAGCCGTATAACAGTGCTGGCAGGCTGTTTGGAATTCCTATGTCGTCTTCCTCGTGAAATAACTTCAGTACTGGTACATCCAGATGTGCAAGTGTTGGAATACTTTCCGTTTCCCCAATTAGTCAGGACCACAGTTCATACAATAGCTGCCCTTTAGGAAGAAAGTGTGACTAGCAGAAATCTGCCCTGCTGGGAACATTGGAGTGAGAAATATTTTAAATGGTCATTATTCCATATGCAAAAAAAGGGACTGAGTTTAACTTATGTTTGAACAACATAAGGCTCGAGGAGCTTCTGTAAAACCCAAGTGATACTTTTGTCAGAAATGACAGGGTGTCCAAAGTCTGAGTTTTATGTGATAATGTTGATGTTTTTCCTCCACTACGCTGTCCAAAGAATTTGAGAAACTTCTGCTCTTGTGCTACAGTGCAGTGTAGACATATGGCTTTGCTCAACCACTGAAGATCGTGTGTTGTCAAAGATTCCTGCCAGCACTTGTTTCACCAAATAGTTTACTATGAGGAGTAGGGAATCCAACCTGGTTATCAAAATTTGATGTTTTGTGAGAGCATGAGAAATTTTTAACTGTTATGTTTCCTTGCCAACAGCTTTTCTTATTTCTGGTTGTCTTCTTGATTTACCTTTGCCATTTGTGAAACTAAGCAGACTATTTTATGTTTAACCATTATAAGACTTATTTGCTTCATCTTCACTGCAGAAAAATTCATGCAACTGCAATTATTGCTCTTTGTAAATTGTATAGTACCTAAACTATATCATATAGATAAGATTGTCATATTTTTTTTATGTAATCAGCCTGATTAAATGATAATCGGACTTCAGTGATACTTTATGTCAAAAATTAGATAAGTAGGTGATATAAGAGCAAGATTAGGAGCACAGAGGTAATTTTTCTGTTCTTCACTGTGCAGCTATGAGTATAAACAAAAGTGCCGGGTTCTTTTGAGTGCCTCTGATTTTGGATGTTTAGTTTCAGGTATTGAATAATTTTCATGGCGCTGAGCAGCTTCAGGTCTCATTTAAAAGAATTTGAAAATACAAACACACACCATCTGTCTTTCCTAATAAATAAATAAACCAAGTTCTCACCACTGTCATAACCAGAGAAAATCACAGTGCAGTAATCAATCTCCTTCCAACTCACAAAAAAAAAAAAAAAAAGAAAAAACGAAAAGAAAATGAGGTGACAGAAAGTGTCATTTGTTCTCGCTCTGTAGTCACTGTTGTTGCCTTAGGGCTGCACCAAGCTTGCTACGCTCTGCCCTCTGGAAGACGAGAGAAGATATCAGATGTGTCTGTAGAACTGAATACATTACTACCAGGCTCCGAATGCCTTGAGCAGGTGATGCAGGCACATGCGCTGGCACTCCGGAATGCCCCCCTCTGAAGACAAAGCACCATTTCCCATGTGTTCAGAACCTACTTTGGAGGTATTCAAGTGAAAAAATATTTTTCCTCTGTGGCTTGTGTGCGCTTTGTATGCAAATATAAAAGACTGAAAATACCTGTTTACTTTTCACCAGTGCTTGAGGATTTGGTTTCTCTGACAACAGTTAATAAAACTTACATAGGAAATGGCTCGTTCCATGAGAAGCAGAATGAACAACACTTGGTTTCTTAGGGATTTGTTTTCTTTACCCCTAATCTTTCCCTACTTCCTGTGGCAATAAGCATAGCTCTCTCCTTATGGGAAAACCTCTAGGCAAGTGACAGCACATGCTGTGGCTCATTTAGAGCTGTTCATATATTGATCAGCTGGCCACTACATGCATCTGACTGGCCAGCTGGTTGCTGTCAAACAGTGTGTTTTGAGCTGTGTTCTCTTTTATTAAGACCCTCTACCTAACAACACTTTTTTTTTCTTTTTTTTTTTTTTTTTCCTCTTTTTAAACCTCTAGGGAAGCAATGGACAATGTTTTTCAGATAGACAGGAATTGTCCAAAAGATTAGAAAAGTTGAGGAGTACCAGATGGACAGCTACTCAAAGCAATGATCTACGTTTTGTTCCTGGAAGAAATAAGCTAAAAATATACTACATCAATGTTATTTGTGTCTCAAGTACTCAGAAATTAGAAGACATAATTAAGATTTTCTCTAATGTGATTTTAGCCACTTTCTGAATATGATGTATTTTTTAGAGCTTGAACCAGTTGATAATATACTGTATTTTCCATCGTCATTTAGAATTTATCTAATCATGAGGACTGCAACTTGCTGAAGTATATTTTACGTATTTCTCTGAGATTTCACACACAAAGGTCAGAGTTCCAAATTCAGATTGTTGCAGTTAAATACGCACACACGCTCACGCACAAACAAAATCTTGGCAGTGTTTTGTTTTAAAGTACCAGTACTTGCAGAGATATTTAAGATTAGTAGGTATTGATTTGGCTTGTTTCTGCTCTCATTTAATTGACATAAACAGGGGTTACTCTAACTGAAATCAATAGGGAACACTGACCTATGTAAGGTTTGATTTACATAGAATTTAAACACAGAATGCTGATTTTTTTTTTTTTCATTTTCATGTGAGTGGGAGTATGTTTCACAGTAATAAGTAGGTATAGGCAGTTGGAAAAAAAAAAAAGGTTTGCAAATCCTAAGAGTAGTTCCAATGTGGCTAAGGTCATTGTGAGGTGAAGATGGTGTAAGTGGCAGCTAACTGTCTTTGCATGTAGGCCATTTTTAAATGCCACTTCAGTTACTCTTCAAAAAAAAACATCTTTTTCTGGGGGTAAAATTTATAATTTGCCATTGTTTAATATTATTAAATAACTATTAATTATAAATAGTTAAGATCCCTTATGTATATGTAAGTGGAATTTTGGAGTGAAGATTTTCATAGACACACATTAGATTGTTTAAATCGGCTGTAGCATTTCAGATTCGATACAGTTTGCACCACGGCACCTAAACCATTGCTTCTAATCTAGTTAATTTACCTAATCTACTTGTCTGAGAGGGAAATGCATTTTTTATGTGCTTCACTTTCTGAGCCCTCCATCATGTAATCTGGTTGATTTGGGGACCTGATAGGTGTAAAGTCAAGCATTTCAAGGAGGTGTTCAAGGTGGATGCAGGCAATGATTGACAACCTGTGTCCCAGTAATGTATGTAAAAAAATTAGATCTTTGAAGTAAAGATGCTTTCTTTTGCATCCTTAAAAATGTCTGTCTTTCTGAAATGACATTAATCCGTTCCTTGTCCTATTTGTCCATTAGGTTAGAGGGATGGTCACATTTATGTTCCAAACTGACACTGAAGAATGTAGTGCATGTATATTCTGGGCAGAGATAATTTCATATTTAAGAAAAAACTGAAGGATATAAAGGCATAAAGTCATGTCTTGTCCTTAGCCCCAGAGGTGTTTTGAAAATTTCGCTAGTGGATGAATATAGATTGATGAATGAAACTGTAGGTCTAAATACTATGGAGATTAGTAGCTGAAGACCATTTTATAGGTGTAAGGTAGGAAGTTGATCAGAACACAGTGAGCTTGAGTCTTATCTTTCACTTGGGGAAAATTGAGAGTAATTCTTCTGCAATCGATAGAATTATATTAGAGCAAAGTTTTATCTATAGGAGAGAAATGGACCAGAGTAAGTTATTCTATTGTAATTATTTCCAAATAATACCTGTATGGACCTTCTGTTCTGGAAAAAATAGTATTTTATTAAGAATAAGTGTAGTCTTTTTTTTTTCAGGTAAACTAGCCCTAATGCCCTAGTATAAGATTTTTTTTAATCTGAGGGGATCGAGTGGTTTAAACATTTGCGATATGACACAGAGGTTTGGATATTAAGTTACTGATGTAATTCTAAATTACGTTCTGGTAATTAGGAACTAAATAGTGACTCAATTGGTAGTCTCAATCCAGCACAGTATCCTTTATCTCGCTCTTCATATTTAGCATCCAATTTGGCTGTTGTGATAAAATAATAGAAGACTGACCTGTTCTTCATCACTGAAAAAGTTACATTTTTTCTAGGGTGTAATTAATCACAGATGTTGTATAACTTTAAAATTTTGATAGACGTAAAGCCATGCCTGTTATTTTTTTATTTTTTGTTTACTATTTTAAAGCGTGAGATCTAGCACAGTAAAAAAAAATAAAAATAAAAAAAATTTTAATAGAGACATATCCATTGATAGACCAAATTTACTGCCCGAAGAGAAAGAAACCTGTAAGGCATCCGTTTTCATCCATTTCTTCTTATAACCTGTCAAAACTTCGTGCTGTCAGTATTGTTTGTCATGTTATGGGAGTCTCCTTACTTTGCTTTAGCAACTGGTTTCAAGAGTCTTGTCAGTTTGTCTCTGTATGGCACTCTGGGTTTGCCAAGCCTTCATTTGACTCATTAGCAGGCATCATTAAATCCATTTTTTGTAGTACCTGCACTGGCAAACCAATCCAGAATGTGTCAAGGGGTCTCTTTGACCTCTTCAGACAGTTCTAGACATATGATCTACACTGTAGTGACAAAATGTAGGGACAGCTGAGCTTCATCTCACCTAATATCAAGCACAGTGCAGATGCTTGCATCTGAGTTAGTTCTCTAAGTTTCCTCTGTAATTAATGGAAGGAAACAGGCACTTCTGAGGTCAATTCCCACAGGCTTTCCCAGACATGCCTTGTGAGAAGCACTAAATGTTCCCAGAAGGATCCATTTCTCTCCATTGGCTATCAATTAAATCTAAACAGGTCAGATATTTAAATATCTATATTGTGGAAGTCTCAAATTAGGTAAGAAAACTTAATTTGAGTGCCATAATTTCATCCTTAAGACCATTCTCACTTGCCTTGTAAGTAGGCTAATGACTTAAGAGATAGGCAGAAGTGAAGGTGCAAGAGAGAAGAGGCAGAAGAGCAGTCTGCTTTACAGCCAAGCTGAAAGTTGTTCGTGCAGAGCTGCACTGGTGAAGCCAGCAGGTCGTGTGTAGGCAGGAAAGATCATAGAACCACAGAATCATAGAATGGTTTGGGTTGGAAGGGACCTCTAAAGGTCATCTAGTCCAACCTCCTTGCAGTGAGCAGAGATATCCTCAACTAGATCAGGTTGTTCAGAGCCTTGTTGAGCCTCACCTTGAATATCTCCAGGGACGGGGCCTCAACTATGTCCCTGGGCAACCCATTCCAGTGTTTCACTCCTCAGTTCTGTCGGATACTGTCCTTGTGCATTGACTACCATATTCTGCTGCTCTGCTTATCTTGTCCATTGCTAAGCCTGCGTGTAGGTGTGTATTAGTTTATTTAGTAATTCTAATTGGGGATGAAGGAGTCTTTAAGGTTGTTCCTTGTGTTTCACATAGATCTGGCTACAGAGAATGAAATTGCCCTTCATTAACAGCTAACTGTCAGTGTTTTATCTTCTGCATTCCTTTATCTATATAATTTAAGACCTGGACCTCTCTGGCTTTTACGCCTGATCAGTTTGCTACTGACAGTACCATTAAAGTGACACTTGCAAAATTAGCCCTACAACCTGCATACAGGAGGAGTATTTCAGTATTGAACTATGTTATCTACTGCATACAAGATGTTTGATGGGACAAGGATACACTGTATTCTGTCTAGTACCCTGATCTTAAAATGTATTTTGTAATTCATGTGAGAAGGATAAATCTTGAGTCGAGTTGAAACACTGCTTTTCATGAAGACAATCAAACAACGTTTCTGAGAAGTAGTGATACTAAACAGGTCAACGGGATGATACATAGAAAATAAAAACCAGGGCTATAGTTATTAAAAAGTCTTTCGTTGGATGAGGTTTAAGATTTCGTTGGACATTAGCAAATTAGCTTGAAATAGAGTGAAACAACTTCTAGCAGAAACTGGTTAATCTAAAGCCGTGAAGAGAGAGACTTGAGACATTAGATCCTCACTTGCTGGAGTGCTGTGTTTTTTCAGTGTTGAGCTGTTCACTTTAGGAAGTGAATGTGACTTGCTAAGGATGTTTTATGCCTTGTGAAAGATAGCTTTACATTTAGAGTTAAGAATATTTCTCTGTATGGAAGATGGAAGTGTATTTCACTTTAAAACCTTGTCTCAAAACAGCATATCATGAAAGATCTCATATGAAAAACTGGTGGAAGTAGGCCAATGGATAATGAACTCATTTAGAGCTTGACTATACCGACGTTTAGGAAATGTACTTTTATAGACACATGCCAAAGAGACTTGGCATAGAAGAAAAGTACATTCATAAAGAGTATAGATTAAGACTAAAAAAAAACCAAATGAAATTTTGGTTGCTTTTTCCAGTATTTTCAACTTTTTAATTGTAACTGTTCCAGACCTATTCATGTTACAGATACAATTGGAACAATACTGTAGCAGGGTACAATAAAACCAGCTTTAATTATCTACCTAAACACAGTCCAAGTCTGTGTTAACCTAGGCCATAATTCCTTGGGTATTCATGTAATCTGTGGAAAAGGAGTACTTCTTGAGGCTAGGATGAAGTAATGAGTAAGAGCATTTAATTTTTTGTTTTTTTTTTTATATACATTTAGCAATTAATTTTTGTAATTCAGAAATTGCTTTGATTGATACCACATAATTGGCAAGTGATTCTCACCAAGAGGGTGGAATCAGTGCTTGCTTGTCAAGCTCTGTTCTCCACTGATGTCTGCCCTGACAACACATGTTCATCTTGGCAGGGCTTCGGAGGCAACGTGATCGTAATGTTTTCTGTCCCAAGGTTGAAAATGGTGCTGCAATTGATGCACTCTTAACTGAGGTGACAGTCATGGGCTACTACCATGGCTTTACTCTTCAAACTCTGTTTTCCAGGGTGAAGAAACTTGATGTTCTGTAAGTCTATATGTGTATCGTTGTATCTATACTTCTTAGCTATTGGCACACGACTTTGTTTAAAGCACACAGATGGGCAGCTCAGTTCCATTTACCTCTGGTGTGCATTCTGTCATTGGCAGCTGATACAAGGAAGCCACAGGAACACATCTCCATAGAAATGTGATTTTAAACAGGCAATTTTCATTTTTTATGGTGTCTTTACAGTGTTTTCACAAAATTTAATGTGCGAATGACTTGCTGCAGCATATTGGAAGTCAAAAGGCTTCATTCAACTTTTGTGTTTAACAGATTACATGATGTCTCAAAATTAAAATAACTGCAATTAGAAAATGTTATTTGTGGTTAGCGACAGTGGGCTTCTTTGCAGAGTTTAGTGTTTAATCATGCAAGATACTCAGCTGCTCTGAAGAAAAAAAAAGCAGATATTAAAAAACAATGTGCAATAGTTTAATCAGTATAATTACTATTTAAATACAGGTTTAAAGTTGTAATGCTTTTGAATTATAGTCCATTATGCTTGCACTGAGTAAAGCCGATAGATTTCAAGAAAGATTTGTTAATATAGTTATTACTGTTCGTTAGTGCTGTTGCTCTGCTAAGTGCCGCTCGACTACAGTGTTCAGGTAACACCAGCTCTGGAGAGAGGAAACTCTTCTCTGGGCCAAGGTAATGTAGCTACCCCTTTGGCTGCCCTGTGCTGGGCTCTGCATAAGTTGAGACAATCTTCTAGTCTTTAATACCTTAATGCTGAGAGAAGCAAACCTCCCATTTAGCACTAATAGGGCTTTGGGCCAATGGAAAAAACGTTCTCGTTTAGAATTTGTCCACTTTTGTAACATCCGTTCCCTGTATCTTTCAGAAAATCAGGTGAAATAGAAGTATCTATTTGTCCCATAGATCATCATACAGACTGTACTGATTTATTGTTATTAAAAACTGATTGAAAAAGTAAAAAGAAAAAATAAAATCAGGAAAGATTTCATAAGTGTTTCGTAAGTGTGAAATATTTGTTGAATAACAAATTCAAACAATTGTTTCATTTTTTTTTCAAATTGAAACTTCATTTCAAACTCTTCCACCAGTAACTGAGATATATGTAGCTACAAAGTCTAAGTAGTCTGTGAATTCATACAATTGGTTGACATGAGAGATAATATACTTACTCTTTAAGTATTTCATGTGCTGTCACTATTCTTAACCCTGCAACATATCCAAACCAGTAAATTCCTGACATTCCTCATACTACAGAATTCTTGCTTTTGCAAGCACTTTCCACTTGACCTAGTGCTAGATAATTATTTTATTGGCTTAAGTGATAGCAGTAATAGAAGAAATAATACGTTCACTAATAGATATGTGTGGAGTTTCTCATTAAAAGAAAGATGCTAAGGAGATGGACCATGTGGCATCGCAAAGAATAATTGAAATAGTAGAATTAATTCTCAGTTCTTCAGAACATAATGGAAAGCATCTGTCTTTGGGATTTTTGAATGATGATTAAGTAAGGTTTGTTAAGTGAATAAAATTGTAAATAGTTTTCCAATAAAATTAGCTTTTAGCAGAACTATGAGTATGCTGTTCATAAATTGTACAGTTGACATCAATTATTTTAACAGACCAGGTTGCCGTATTTTTTTATATTGAAGCATTAATAGGATCCATTATAAACATTTTGTTGTTAACTTTTCATTTACTATTTTTCTTTCAAATTCGTTAAATGGCTACAGACCCTTACCGGGGATGCATTTTTGCTGGCATCAACTTGGCTGTTTCTCCTCCCTTGTCTAAATATTTGTATCATTCCAATCAATTTTTGTAAGATTCCAGAAAGTTTAGATGACTTTGCTGTACTGAGAAGAGTTATGTGTGGTACTTCTGTGTACAGACAAATTTATAACAAATATTTATCATAAATGATGTTCACCTGTACAGTAACCTCTAACTAAATGGGAAGGCATCAAGGACATTTTTTTACTGAATTCATTTTCCTATCATTTTTTTGAGATCAAATGTATTACAAAATGATCTCCAGTATCTTACATTTGTCTTCTATTTGAAGACATGTTGATGTCCTGCACTGATTGTGTTTGATACTAAGTTCTTTTTCACATCTGGTTGAAACAGCATCTTGCTACATAGGATTTTGGACTCATTCACCACATTTTGGAAACATTGCTGCCCCCATTAAATTGTTTCCTCTTCCCTTTTAAAATATTTTTAAGTTTACCACTTGTTCATGTAAATATTCGCTCTGGACAAATTTAGAACTTATTTAGCTGAGTCAGATAGAGAGAAAATTATTTAATAAATAGATTTCCTAGGAAACTGGTAATCTTAAAGATTTTTCAGACTCTACATTGGTCTGGCCAAATCACTGAATTTGGAAATTAAATCAGTGGAAGTCATCCCTTTATAATGATATTTCAAACTACCTGAAAAAAAATATTACTGAACTTTCTTTAGTTGGGAAATTCTAGTCCCAACTCTGCTGGTGATCTGCTGAAAGGCAGTCAAGTCACTTTTCTTCCTCAGTTTTTCCATCTGAAAATGGAGGTATTGATATTGTCTTCCATATTAGAAGGTGGAGTCATAGAGTCATTGAATAGCCCAGGTTGGAAGTGACCTTGAAATATTCTCTGCTTCAGCCTTTCATGGAAAAAGGGGGTCTAGATGAAATTACCTAGCAGTCAGTCCACTAACACTTTGCAAACCTCTAGCAATGGAGACTCTACCACATCTCTGAGAAAGCTGTTCCAGTGAATGATTGTTCTCACTGTGAAAAATAGTATTTCTGATACTGAGTTGAAACCTCTTCTGATGCAACTTTCACCTCTTGCCCCTGTACCGTAAGTAACAGAACTGGAAACAGTACTCCAGGTACGGCCTGACAAGTGCTGAGTAGAGTGAGATGATCATGTCTGTATCTCTGCCTGTGGATGCAGCTCAGGATCCAGTTTGTCTTTGCTGGGGCCACAGCGCACTGCTGATTCATGTTGAGCTGCTTGTCCACCAGACGTCCAGATCCCTTTCAGCAAGGCTGCTCCCCAGCCATACAGATCCTGACCTGTTCTGGACTCTTTGGTTATCCAGTCCCAGGTGCAGGACCCTGCACTTGTCTGTTAATTTTCATGCTGATCTTGCTAGCCCGCTCTTCCAGCCTGTCCAAGGCTCTCTGCAGGACAGCTCTACCTTCTGACTTGACCACCTCACCCCCTAGTTTGGTGTCATCAGCATACTTAGTGAAGGTGCTTTCAATCCCATCATCCAGATACTTAGGAACATATTTAACAGTGGGGGGACCCAGTATTGATCCCTAGGGGACCCCAGTTATGACAGGCTACCATCTCGAGTAACAACCACTGATTTCCGCTCTGAGTACGTACAGCCTGGTAGCTAATTTGCTGCCCATCTCACAGACCACCCATCCAGTGTGTATCAGGCCAGGTTTTCTAGGAGGAGGCTGTGGGAAACAATGTCAAATGCTTTGCTGAAGTACAAGTAAACAACTTCCACTGCTTTCCCCATGTTGGCAGAAGGTGTGAGTTTGTTGTGGAAGATGATCAGATTAGTCCAGCATGATTTGCCTTGGTAAATCCACGCTGGCTTTTCCCAAATGTCTACTTCATCTGCTTTGTGCAGTTTCTAAGGGAACTTGTTCCATTACTGATACGAGATGTACTAGAAAGATAA
The DNA here is from genome assembly GCA_013396935.1 of Baryphthengus martii. NCBI lineage: Eukaryota > Metazoa > Chordata > Aves > Coraciiformes > Momotidae > Baryphthengus > Baryphthengus martii. The sequence goes on from VWZK01011252.1 coordinate 49,641, forward strand.
GCGATGTAAGGACTAGATTGTAGTATTACTATTTGGTATATTCTGGCAGAAGAAATAAAGTTTACACTAAACAAAATTTGCCCTTTATTTTGTAACATGGTCTTGATTTTGGTGTTTGTAGTTACTCTTCCTGAACTGAAACCCCCAGTTATCTGGATAGCCCAGAGATACAGCCCTGAATGTGTTTGATTGTTCCATTTTCAATTTTAGTGTTTGATTCTAGATTTTTTCATTCATGATAAACAGAGAAAGCAATGCAAATTAATTGAAATTGTGACTGTAGAGTCACTGTAATTGTTAATAATTTACTAGTTTTGCCAAGTTGGTGTATCGTGAATGAGCTGATGTAGAGAAAACTTTCTGACAAGAGTGTCTTAATGAACATAGATCAAATAGAAATGTGACTAAACGTTCAAATTCCAGAAAAATAAAATTCCATCATCTCAAGGTTATTGAAACACTTGCTGTAAAGATACAACAAAAATTTGATGGAATATTAAATAGTCCTTGAGCCTGGCCTCTTATGTTTTACAATGTCATGACTGATGGATCAGAACTGCAGAGGGAGAATATAGTTGCGACATACATTACATATAAATTTAACATTAGTTTCAACAAGCTGTTTGAATTTTTGTTTTGCTGTTCTCTCCATGGATAATTGTTACCAAAATGTAGCCTAATTGCTCCACAATGGGAAAAAATAGTGGGAAAAGCCTGCGTGTCACTACACCTTTTATCTTTATTGTATTTTTTTTTTATTTAGGATTTCTACTATTCAACTTCAATTTCTGCTGTACAAATTCATATAGCAATCTGCAATTCATGTTTTTCAGAAACAATATATCTGGAACCACACTAGGATGATGTTGTCTCATTCACTTATAAGTTGTATTGTCTTTAAAATATTCTCTAACAGTATCATGAAACTGCATTTTAAAAGTCTATTTTTAAAATTATAAAATCTTGCCGTGGACCATGTCTTACTCATTTTAGTCATTAATTTTAAATTGTTTCCAGAAAAAATAATTCAATATCCTGGCATGACTTTACTTTTTATTTTTACGTTTTTTTTTGTTTGTTTTGGGTTTTTTTGGTCCTCTTTGGCTAGCATGAAATTGTAATATTACTGTAATATTTCTCTCCTGATCAATAATATCAGTGCAGTTTGTCCCAAGTGGCCACCACTGAATGTTTTTTCAGTCTCTTTCTAAGGCTTCTGTAGACTTGACAGCTTTTCTTCCAAATCTTCAGGGCATGTAGGTTCATTCACATCTATTTCAGTACAAACTGATGTTGAGCCAAGGGAATGTTAGATCATATTTTGGAAACAAGAATGAAATGAAACATTGAATTCACTGCAATAATTTAGATTGTTTTGTTGTAAGAATACAGAAATTAAAGGAACGGAACCAAGCCAGTAATTTTAGCCAGTAATGCCATAAAAATTTAGCTCAGGAGAGTCAATGAAGCCACATGCTGAGTTTAGAACATTACAAGGTATTGACCTTGTAATGAACTTTAGACCTGTTAAATGATGAAGCAGCACAACGGCATTGTGCTTTAAGAATACAGCAAGAGGAATTTGAGTACAGCAAAGGCCGTCAGTCTTAAAAAGTAAAGACTTATCCTTGCATGTAAACCAAGGTTTTATTAGGTGAACTGCCCAAATAAGAATCCAAAGTGGACTGATTCCTGGACAACAGAAAGGTCAATGTTTTTTGCCCATCTGACAAGAGGAAAACCATTTTCTGATTGAAAGTCCTGTGTCTGATTAAGCCCTGAACATACAAGATACAAACCCCAAGTACTTCAGAGAATATGATACCTGCAAAAGTACCAGCATAACTTACCTTTCTTTCATGGTAGTCAACACCCAGTGGTTGCGGGGAAAGCAATCTCTAGCAGCCATGTAATATACCAAGAAAAAATTTTTATTTTCAACCCTTGCAAGTAGCAGAAACACTGAAACTTGTGGTTTATACAATAAAAGCAGTGTAAACATGCACAAGAAAATAGCAGCCAGCATTATTTCATATGCCTGATATAATTTTTTTTTCCTACCGTAGAATCTCACATGAGAAGGTTCAATTTTTACTGTGATGTTCAAATATCTTAAAGGGTAAGTGAGATTCAAAGGTTAAGAGACTGTGATGCATCTAGGAGCAGAAACTGTTGTATTAAGCTGTACCACGTGCATGTTACCTGTTATGAAGTGATGTGAAGTCCAAAGCAGAAAGGACCAGAGGTGAAACTTTGGTTTTAAAAGCACCTATGACTTTGTCGCAGTAAATATTAATGGCAGCAGAATTATATCAATATTGAGTGCTGTTGATGCTGTCCCAGATGTACTGTGTAACTTCTATGATTCTTTTTTATGAGCTACCCCACCCTGAATTGATGAACCAAATGAAACCCACATTTTTGTTAATTTGAACATAGTATATAGAATAAGTCCCTCGTTTCTATTTTTTAATTGCTTTTTAACAAGGACTTGCACTGATACGCTCCTTTAGAAGACTTTGGCTCTTCATTTCTTTGAAGTGTGCTTCTCTGGGTATAAATATATTATTACTCACAAAGAGAAACTATTTGAATGTGATCTCATGTTTGAGTGTGAGGTAGAGACGGAGTTACTTTCTTTTAAAGTTCAACTTACATTGGAATACAGCAAAAGCAAATGTCACTAATTTTCATGAACATCAGTAGGGGTCAAGTTCTGTTTTGTTTTGCTGCCTGAATAACACAGTTCTCTTTTTACTTATCAGCATCCATCAGGACTGTGAAGTATCTCTCTACCCACCTTGCCACATAATAAATTTATTTCTTGGCAGTGATCCTCTGTTGCTTTATACTTTAGGTCATTATTTTCTATGTACTATGCAAATGGAAAACTGGAACCTAATTGTCATGATTGGGACAGTACCGTTTTTCAGTGGTAAAAAATTGCAGAGTGATAGAAAAATAGGTTTAATGATGTTGGTCATTTGGGATCTGACTTTAAACTCTGTGGTCAGGCTCTTCATGTTACCTCTCTTCCTGGATGAGAAGAGCAGAAAGGCTGCCGCTCAGTTAATCTCACTGTTGATTTAGTAACAAACACTTTGATTTTACTTGTGCTAAAAACACAGTTTCTGAGATGATCTAAGAAAAAACCTATCCCATCCCACTCACCCCTAGAGCCTGCTCCTCAAAGGGAACAGGGTCAGCTGTGGACATGGTTACACATATCCCGTCTTTGTTGCCAGGTCATGCTATAAACACCAACCAGAAATTTCCAACTATTCTAGCACCCACCTCCAATATCCCTCAACATTTTAGGAGTCGAGTTTTGTAGCAGCTGTCCTCAAAGATTTAGGGAAGGATGTGAAGAACATAGACTAAAACATGAATTTAATCATAGAATCATAGAATGGTTTGGGTTGGAAGAGACCTTAAAGATCATCTAGTTTCAACTCCCCTGCCATGGGCAGGGCCACCTACCAGTAGACCAGGTTGCTCAAGGCCTCGTCCAACCTGGCCTTGAATACTTCCAGGGAGTATCCACAGCTTCCCTGGGCAACCTGTTGAATGTCTCACTGCTCTCACTGTAAAGAATTTCCTTCTAATATCTAAGCGAAATCTACCCTCTTCTAGCTTAAAGCCATTTCCCCTTATTCTATCACTGCAAATTCTCATAAAAAGACCTTCCCCAGCTATCTTGTAGGCCCCCTTCAGGTATTGGAAGGCTGCTATAAGGTGTACCTGGAGCCTTCTCTTCTCCCAGGCTGAACAGCCCCTACTCTTGCAGCATGTGCCCCTAGGAGAGGTGCTCCACCCCTCTGATCATCTTTGTGACCCTCCTCTGGACCCGCTCCAACAGTTTGATATCCTTCTTGTGTTGGAGGCTCCAGAATTGTACACAGTACTCCAGGTGGGGTCTCGTGAGAGCAGAGGGGGAGGGTCACCTGCCTTGACTTGCTCCACACTTCTTTTGATGCAGCCTAGGATACAGTTGGCCTTCTGGGCTGCAAGCACACCCTGTCAGCTCATGCTGAGCTTTTTATCAACCAGCACCCCCAAGTGCTTGAGACTTTTCTCAAGCCATTCTCTGCTCAGCCTTTTATTTGTGCTTGAGATTGCCCTGATCCAGGTGCAGAACCTTGCATTTGGCCTTGTTGAACTTCATGAGGTTGTCATGGGCCCACCTTTCAAGTCTGTCCAGGTCCCTCTGGAAGGCATCCCTTCCCTCCAGCATGTCAACTGCACCACGCAGCTTGGTAATACCGGAATTGTGAACAATGTTAGTATCTATCAGCATTGTTCCACAAAGAACTGTGAAAAACTCGGTCGTGACAGCTTTTGTGCCATTGCAACTGAAAGTGGAATCTGATTCTCCAGTCAGTATACAATGAAAACCTTTCAGCAATCCAAAATCAGTTGTGTTAATCTTCAAACAGAAGGAGCATAAGCCTAAAAGATGTGAGTTTTCCATCTAAGATCACTTAGTAAGGACAAAAGTTCTCTACTAGAATACAAAATTCAGAATGGTGACTTAATTCAGACTACTGAATCTTTTCATCTTTTCATCTCTTTCCCAATACAGTATTTCTAGAAACCTGAAAATTTGCTAATTGTTTATTTTAGAAAGATTTTTTTTTTTAGTTTGATTTTTTTCCACTAATAGATTTTGTAAATTTGACTTCAATTCTTCATGAATGTTTTAGCAAGTGCTGTGATGCTGGAATACCTTAATATTAAATATGCATTTTTACCAAGAACTGTGAGATTGGAATATGACAATCATTCACTTCGGTTATCTTTAAAAAAAAGTAGAATTACGGTACTTTTGTTGTCATTAGGAAATAGAAAACCAGTCAAATGCAGTACACAATTCTCAGAAGACTTAGTTTTTTCTGTACCAAAACATTCTGTGTGTTTGGAATATACTATTTATAAATTTCAACACATAAAAGAGTTAGGGTAAGATAGTAGTTAGAGAATATTCACACTGTTTTTCATCTGAAATTGTTATTAAGACATCATTTGGAGGGACTTTTTGCCATTTTTAAACTCATAAAGACTGGAATTAGGGTTGAGCTTTTATCACGTTTTAGATATGTGTATTATATGTCTACGTATGTGTTTTTAACATAGTACACAGAAGTTTCTTTAATAACTTCTAATGATCTTCCTTAGTTATTTAAAATTAGAACTATTTTTAAGTCTCCCATTTCATGTTTCCAGTGTCAAGTGACAGTAGTGCTGCTGGTTGTGCTTTTAAAGTGGCAAATTTTAATACATTTCCATCCTCAAACAAATGTTCTCTGTAATGTTGTTGAAAACATGACCTTTTTAATTTCCCTGAAGTGACTTGTTTTGTTTAACCATTTTATTGGCCAGCACTAAGGACTGCATATAGATAAATTTATTTCCTAAGAGAGGGCTCTTTTTCTTATATTTGGGTGGGTGTAGGCGTTTAATGGCATTTGCAAAATTCCCAAACTTTTCACTGTACCTATTGGAGAATGATTATTTTAAGATTCCTATGTGGATTCAGTGATGCATTCAAACTAATGCTCTCCATTTTTAGTTTTGCTAGGAACAAACAACAGCATTACAGGGAGAAGGTCTGCTAATGGCAATCTCCAACTACTTTGTGGGGCCAGTGGTGTGAGAAAATATATAATTAACATCTGCATTAGTTTACTTACTAGCTGTGCTAGTGAGCAAATGAAATTCTGAATTCAATAGATAAGCCAACTACGCCGCTATCTTCTCTATTAATTTTACCTTCTGTTGTTGAGTCTACATATTTTTAATTCACTCCTTGACTTGGTCAGTATTTTTCACGCTCTCTCAAGTGTTATGCCTACCAGTTTCGGTACGATATTAAGTTTCAAATTTATTACAAAAGCTGCTATGGTTGCAGATCATAATAGAAACCTCCTTTGGTGTTCAGACCAATAAATAAATTAGAAGGGCTTTAAGCTCTGCATGATAAAATGAACTGAAAGTAGGGCAGAGAAAGAACAACCTTTGTAAGGAGCCTAGCCTAGGGCCAAGGAGAATCAGGAGTTCATTGTGTATTTCAGAACATGGTGCAACAACAGCATGAAGAGTTGGTGACTGAGGCTTTTTACCGCCTCAGGACACCAGTGATTCATCCGAATATAATGATAGGGAAGGCTAAGAATGCGCTAGATAAATCCTGTGTCCCTAACTCATATTTTCATACTGGAGCTATGGGCAGGATGGAAAGCCTGGTGAGGGTTCATAGCCAGCAGAATGCAATGTGGACCAATTTGTTGTACTTTATTGCTGGGGAATGCAGAGTGTTTTATTAGTGTGATTATATAAAAAGATTAAATAAAAACACAATAGAAATAAGGCATGAATTGATGGCATATGAAATATTTACCTGTGGACTAAAAAAAGCATCACATTTGCAAATGGTAGCACATGTTCTGAAAATCAGAGATGTCTAAACCACCTGCCAGTTGAGAACCTTCAAACTTCAGGGTTCTGTTTATTTTTAAAGTGTATTTACAAGATGTCCTGACTGATCCTTTTTTCTGCTGTGTATGTTTTACCTGTGAAAGCATGGTAAACAGCACAGAAGTATGTGTCTACATAAATGTGAAAAATACGAAACTGATGAGTTGATTTTTATTTGTATGCTTGCAACTGTCAACGAAATTAATGTATTTGCAGTACTGGATTTGAGCTAGATTTTTAATTTGAACTATTAGATTAGAACTCCACTAGGACATGACATTTCTTCTTTTTCAGTGTTTTAGATTTCTCGGGTCTTGATTTTCTACTTCTTTCTTAAACCTCTCCAACTATTAAATATTGTATTTAAAGGATTTTTACTAAGTGAGAATACTGGAATGCTTCATGGGTAAACATTGCTTTCAACAGTTGATATCCGAGCTACAATATTTTGAATTGTGAGTGCATGAAATTTCCTCTCTCACTGATGTGCTTTCTGTAGGAAAATCTCAACCACTTGGAAACAGAGAAGGTCCAAGTGTGTAATTCACAGTAGTTACAGTGATAACGATGTTCACAGTGATTTTTGCTTGGAGGCTGAGTGAAAGTAGCCTTCAAGAGCATATGGGCGTAACTTAGTGACAGATCTGGAAAACATTAACTGCTCTCTCTGCCCGCTGCCCTAGCAGCAAAATTTCTCAATGAGTAAGATGTTCATTTGAAATGAAAAGGATCCTTCTGGTTCCATTATTGTAAATAACTAATTTATTTAAATGTGGCGGTGGTTTATTTCTCCTCCTATTCCAGTAATTCCTATCGCGGCTTCCTTTACATTAAATCCATAGCGCTGTCTCACCTAGAAATGTAAAAAATCCGTCGTGTGAATGCTTTTTCTAACCTGCTGCTACACTTCTGCCCAGAAGTCAGCTTTTTAAAGCAGAAATAGCCAGATTCCTTGGGACAGTCAGCACTGGGCAGGCAGATTACTCGGACTAGCCTGGTAAATAAAATAATTTAGCTGACATGAAGCAAAGCTATTAATCTGGGAGAATATCTTTATTAGATCTTTAAACTTCAAAACGTAGTTGCTCACAATAAGAAATGCTACAGTTTGAATGTTAACTTACTCCATAAGGAGGTGGAGAAGTTCTTATGTCCTATGGTGTAACTATACTCACATAGCTGCTGGTATCAGGACTACAAATACTCCAGGTAAATGGGTGAGAATGAGGCTTTTAGCAGCCCAGAGACAGTGCAGAGAGATGAAAAACACTGGGGCAGATGTGAGAATTGCACAGTGGTGCCACTGCACTCCTTTGCCCTGCTCTAAACCTTCACCTGGACTTTCACCAGAGCCTGCAATCCTGTCTTTTCAGCTAGACAGAGCTCACAGTTATATTCTTTTTTTTACTGAATGGTAATGATTCCTTTATAATTTTGGTAATTAATATATGAATTTGTATACTTGCATGACTATCCTTGATCCAAGTAATATATACTTTATTCTTTAAATATTTCATGTGAAGTACATGCTCTTCATTTGCATTCACTGACCTCCTCTGCCTTGAAGAGAGTTTTTAAGTCCACCTAAAACTGCTCCACTGACACTGTAAAGCAGGCTTCATGGAAGAATAGGGGTATGAACCATTGCACCTCTTCTGGGATACGGGTGTCCCTGTGCAAAACAGAGTTGAAGAGTCTTTGGGGCACGGAGGAAGCAGATGAAAGCCAGATTCTGTCCTTGCTCAAAGTAATGTCTGTCCTGGGACTGTGTCATGTAGGATGTGTCTGAGTATCACAGAATTTCCTAACAGATGAGGTCCTGCATATTTTTCTAGGATTACACCTAGGTATGAACTAGCTCTAGCTTGTCTAAGAGAAGAACTTTTACTGGTTTTGCTACGGCCCTGTGTGGCTTGGAACACACGAGAGACTGAGAAGTGGGATAAATACTTATCTGCTATGTAGTCTATGCTGAGGTCTGGCTTCTGAGACTGTGTTAATTGTACCATGTTTAAAGTTAGCTGGGTTACGTCTTTGTGAGCTATGTGAGTTCAGTAATTAAAATGCAGGAAGTATCTTAGATTGATACTGAAAATTAGATTTATCCTTTGATACTTCCAAATAGAATTTTTCTTAAGTTCTTCATCAAATATCTTTCTATTTCCAGTTAACTTAATAACCCAGCTTTTCTTCTTAAACTTTGGACTAATCCTGAGTTAATACACATTTAGCTTTGAGTTAAATTAGCCATAGTTATGCTGCTTCTTGGATGGCAATTCTTAAATAGCTGGTGACATTTCATTTTATAATGCTGCTTTATCTATAAGATGAAAAACTTCATCCATAGAAAATATAAGTGCTAATTTCCTTTATTAATGTCCATAAACATCACAAATATTTATCACAGAAAATAAAATGCAAAAAGCAAAATTCAGCAATAATATAATACTGTGTTGAGTTGAGAACCACCTTGCAGATGTTTCTAAAGTACTGGCGAAAAGACAAGAAACTGGGAGGGGAAATATTTCCATTAAGATCAGAAGGACACAAGGGTTTATATTTATTAAATACTGAATTTAATCCTACATATTTTAACAGCCTTCTTCATTATCTTAGTTTCTCAGCAAGATATTAACGTTTTGATTCATGGTTGTGGGGTTTAGAACTGAGTTAACACAGCAGGGAGTTGTTTAAAGGGAATGGCTTGCTTCCTCCTGAGTAAGAAGGTAGTGGTTGCCTTTCTTCTCATATTGCTTCCAGAAAGCATCCTTCCTCAAGTTTTAGAAATGATGAGTCATTGCTGCTTGCACCAACAGTCAAAGAGGGGCCATTTTCTAAGGCAGGATGGGGAAATGACATTGCTGTCAGGATTTGCCCTCTCTTAGCAAGCTGACTTTAAGCACCTTTATAACATTTCTGTGCTAAGGCCAGAAAGGCACAGTAGTTATTTTGTGCCTCATTTACCTCAAATATCCCCTAATTATTGCTGGAGGGTTCTAAAATAGAGGCATCGCAATAAAAGAATGCACATAACTTTTCACGTTTGTGGTAATAATAATAATAAAAATAATATATTTAGTATTTATTGCATTAATGGCTGGTAATGGATAACTTAATTATTTCACACTGCATTTGCTAGGACATCATTCAGACGGATAGCTCAAACAGCTAATAACTTCAGAGATTAAAATATGACAAATAACAGATCAGCTAAAAGAAAGGAGAATAGCTAGCAAATACAATTAGAGGGTTTAGCACAAACAAGTGTGATATACTTGTTTGTTAATCTTTTTATTACTCATTTTCTGCCACTGTGTATGACAGCAGGAGAAACTTAAGAGTGGAAGAGATGCTGACTTCATAGATTCTGACTGGGGATTCTTTACATGTGGAACAATCTGATTTTTCACTTCAATGTGACTGGCAGCCAAAACATAGAGGCAGGTCTTACAGGAAGGTAGTATGATAGGGAAGGTACAAGTAATTTTGTAAGAGCTTTGTAATTTATGGGTTCAAAGGGTAGATGTGTGAAGGTAAATAAAATTTAAAAAAAAATAATCATAGTAGTAAGTGATAATCTAGAAAGTTGTTTTACTTACCAGCATTTTAAAATGATTAAAAGAACAGTGATCAGTGAGTATGTTAAGGACTGTATGTTGAGCATTTAGAATTCTTTCCTGCAGAAAGCAATGGTTCACTTACTAGTATCGTACTCTGTAGCTAATTAATAGCCTACATAAAATTGTTGTAGTTAATTATCTGGTTATTACTATCCCTCAAAGAAGGACTTGGTTTCAGTATACAAACTGTTGCAAAGGAAGATTCCAGTTTAATTGCAATGAACACTAAAGCAAGAAATAGAAATCATTGTTAATTATATTTAACACCATGTTCATTCCTTCGTACCTTTCTGTAAAAAGATATGTCGTGAGATAAATTGAGGTTCATTGCCATGAGTTGAAGTAATGTTCTTTTTTTACCGCTACAGATAGTTTTCCTTTCTGCTTTTGGAACAACCCTCGACAACTTGTATTTTAAGTATTTTTGAAGGTTCTGTTCCTATAAAGAAGACCTTAGTATTTGTTAATTACCCTACTCTTTAAAAAATAATAAATATAACTACAATACCACTAATTAAAATAAAATTTTCATTTAAATTAGAAAGAGAAAATAGACTTTCATAATATTCTTGTACAATTAAGTCTTGCGTAAAAGTTAGATTATGGTATTCACTGAGATTAGATGAGAGATCAATGCTGAATCATGGTCTAAAATTTGTATTCAGGCTAGTTACTACTGGAATCTTTTGAGTTGTTTTTGTGAGAATTCTGTCAACTTGGCTTGAAAATATGCGTGTACAGAACTGGCAAAGAATCAAAACTGAAGGAATGAATGTTTGAGGAAATTCTTCTTATAAATTATTTCTTCTTTGCCCTATTTGTTTTAAGATATCCATTATTGTGTTATCCTGTAAGGTTTGTATATCATGTACAGGCATGATTTTAATACTTTTTCAGTTATGTATCTTTCCTCTTGGTTTGCAATTAAACGAAGAAGAGCATCTTCCAAATGATAAACTAGTACATTAATACCTACAATCTTTGAAGTGCAGAAATAAATTAGAACTGATATTTTTAAACTGCATTTCCTGTGTTTTATTTTTTGAAGTTCCTATAATATATAAACTGTGCACATTCTATAGTCAAAAAAAAAACCCCAAGCCTGTAGTATTTTATATATTTCATTATTAAACTGTCTTCTAAACCATTAAAAACTTGGCACCAACGTAAAAATACATAAAACCAAGAAAATACTGCAGCATGTTGGGTAGTCATTAAATCCAGTTGGATTAATCTGTTTGCTGGCAATAGAGATGTATTCTTTAAAAACAGTACTTTCTAAGATTTTAGATTTTTTTTTCCACAACATGAAGGCTAGTTTATTCATATAATCATCACTTTTTATTATTTAAAGGGATTTATCACTCTATTTATTACTCAGACACGATAATTAATATTCTCCTTAGTAAACTATGCCTGTAAAAAAATGCTGACATGAGATCAATTTGACTGGTTTCCTCGGTACACTACTACTCAACTCTTGTTGGATTTGACATAAGTAAAATTTGGTATAAAGGAGTGGTAATTGAGCCCAAGCTCAAAAACTTGCTGTGTCTCAGTCACTGGTGTGGCAAGACCAGATCCCTCAGAGCGCAGACTATGCTAACTCTCACTGTAATGTTTGAACCATAGGGTATATTCAACTGCAAAGATGTTGGAAGTGTAAGGTTTCAGACTCATTAGATTCACCAAGATTTCCTAGATATCAGTTGGTATGCAATCCATCTCATGCTTTGAACGTTAAAATATGAAAGGAGACAAGTTCTTGAAGATGAACTGCCTGACTAAAAATGTTTTACAATAAATATACTCCATTCAACTTCCAATGATGTATAAATATCCTCTGCAAGTATTGTGACTAGATTCCCTTTGAATATTTGAGTTAAATTATTTTTTTAAACTGTTATAGAAGAAAAAATGCCTGGAAGCCTGTATTTAAGAAGTAGTACTTGCTTGAGCCCTCATTCTGTTGTTCAGAAAAGTACATTTCATGTAACATTTTTGCCATTATCTGCTTTTAATCATGTAAATATCTATAGCTATAAAACATAACAGAAATATAGAATGCAAAGATCTCAACAAAATGTAATTTAGTGCTGCACAGTTATGCATATTTTTTCTGTACTGTTAAAGCATCATATTCATATCTGAGAAAGAAGTCTTATATTGAACTATCCAGTGTACTCTATGTTAATGTATTATTACTGAATATTAGTATATTGTAATTTACATAATCAATTTATTTTAAAATGAAGACTTTCTACAAAACAAATATTAGGATATGCAAAAAATTAGAAATTGTGTATTTGTTTTAATGTGCAAACTCCCGTAGGTACATCTGTTAACTTAATAAATTTAATTATTGTAAGAAAATAATTCAGAATGGAAGTGACACAAGGTATTTAGGCATACTGCAGTCTAAACTAAATGGCCTCATAGCCCATACACCTTTACATCAGTTATAGAATAGTGATATAATATCAGTCTTTAAGTGTCCACTTCTTTCTCCTCTTAGTACTAATACTCATCAGGCTAGGTAAGTTCTTTATGACCTGAATGAGCAGAATGCAGTTCTGCTCTGTGTGATACCTGGGCACATACTAAGATAGACACATAGACCCAGTTTCCCACCTCTGAAAAACATGAGGATGAGGGAACTGAAGTATTGTTTAACCTTTACGAAGAGTGGTTTATCCTTCTTGTCAAATCCTGTATCCCGATGAATACAAGAAGGAAAATGTGCAATTTTTTTGTAAACTGTTACCCATATAGTTTACCAGTGGTTCAGTGCACTTTCTGGCTGATACAAGCTTTAGAACTCTTTGGGGTTTTGAGGAAATAATGACATTATGATAGCGGAAATAATAAATACGTGTGTTAGAACTGAGCAGCAGCTGACACAGATTTTTTTTTTTTTCCTCTTTTCTGTTATTAAAACCCAAACAAACCCTGGTTGCAAGAATTTAAAGGCAAAATGGGAAAATAGCCAGACGTGCAGTGTTCTTTTGTTTGGGATATTACATGACAAAGGGTTGTTAGCGGATTTTTAATGAAGAAAAAATACCCAGAATTTTTTAACAGAAGATACATTTTTAGCAGATTCTATAAAGTACCTGAAACACATGTGCACTAAGTCTGTACAGCTAGTCTTATACAAAACCACAAGGTGATTTACCAAGCCAGAGGAAAGTAATTGAATTTCACTACCATGAGTGTATTCCAGCACAGCACCTTCAGAAGACTTTCTATCCAAGGTTAGCTGAATGCAAGGTATAAAACATGGAAATGGAGGAACATAGTCTTTAAGCATGTATGACAATTCGAAATGTCATAATTAATTAATCAAGATATGGACATATCACATGCTTTCTTAGCATACTGGAAGATTTACACTGTCAGAAAGACAACTATTCTTATGTTTTTTTTTATCCAAACCTTCATAGAAGGGAGGTGAATCTGTCCTTTAATCTGAATTTAAGAACTTGATAGTAACTTGGGTGATCAGGCCTCTGGTAAAGAGTGGTCTAATTTTCTACAGAGTAATGAGAAAGAGAGAGATTTTTCCAGAAAAGATTTTCAAAATAGGATCTGCTCAACTTAACATGTCTGCTGGGGTCTAGTGATGTCAGAGAAATTCTTCCTCTTCTCAAAACAAGGAAAGGAGTTCAGTCAGGTAAAGAATGAAAGGTTATTCCTGAAGTGTTTGAAACAGGAAATATATAAATGCATTCTTTGTTCACTGTAAAAGCTCATGCTTTTGAGTGCCTACTGGGAAAAAGTTGGATATCATGAAAATTTTCACACTATCTACTAATGATGTTACCATAGCACATTTCTTCTTTCTGCTGCCCGGAATGAAGAGGCAAATGTGAAAGAAAAGATAAAACTGGTTATTGGAATGGCCCTGGTGTAGAGTCAGAATGCACAATATGGATGGCTGTGTTGCAGGTAGAAAGCTGGTGTCCAGATGTACATATTATAACTCACATGGCTCTGTCCAGATGAGGGCAATGCTCAATATTAACCTGAAACTGTCGGAATTGGACAGAAAAAAATTATTAAGGCTTAGAAAGATAGCCAGCTGCAGAATAGTTTTCCCTAATTAAGTAAATTGGGTTATATTCATGCAGACATTGAACATGAGTTTCTATTGCTTGATTAATTCTTCTGAAAGTATGTATGAATTAAAGGTGCAATGTGAAGTCATAATATCTAGTCAGTTGGGGTTTTCTATAAGTTTGTGGGGCTCAAAAGTAGTACTTTTCAGTGTGTTGCAGTTTAGGCATCATTGCTATAGACGTTTCTGTTGCCTTACTCATCTAGCTCTTTGCTTTCCTCTCTGCTCAGTCATGGATATTGAATTAGTTCGAATTTATTGAGTACATTTAACGTATGCTTAATTAGGTCAATCATTTCAAATACTCTATCAGCATTTTTGCTAAGCACATGTTGCTTAAAATAGTCTCAGGATGTTTTAATAAGTATTAATGAACCTATTTGGGGTTGTGCTGTTTCAGGTTGTTTTTTTTTAATTATGATTTTTGTCAAGGTTCAGGTTTTTTTATAGGAACAGACACGAAAGAAAGATACTCATGAAAATTTTAGTTACTTGCCTATTTTTATAATCCTTAAAGAGAGAATTTTTTTTTGAAAATAAGGTGTATATATTTGACTTCTCTAGGTCCTCAAACTAACAGGCTTTATAGAAATACTTCTATATTCTTAAAAATGAATTTAAGCTAATTTTAAAGATAAATGTGAAAGTAAGCCTGACAAACAGTTATTACATTTGTCTCTGTTTAAATACTAGTTGTTCATATAAGTTGATTACTCTGCAGATTTTGTCTTTGGAAGTAGCATAAAATCAAAATTAAGAGGACTGGCATTCTTTTCTACCAGATGTTCTCTGAATATATTTTGTCATATAGTTTACTTCTCAATATGCCACTAGAAATAAGATCTAGGTTGGTTTAGTACATGGAAAAGGCTAAGATTCTGAAGAGAAAATTGTCTGTTCCTTTTTGAAAACACTTTTTTTTTTTTTTTTCCTGAGGATGAATTCATTACATTGAAAATATATGGAGCTTGTTTAGATGCCAAAATTGTTCAGATGGATACATGACATCACATCCTTTGTAAAGAATTATTACTCACTTCTATCAAGGACCATTTAAAAATAATTCTATTGATTTTTCTATTTGTGAATGAAATGTGTGGTACTTGCACCAGCCTGACCACTGCTGATTCTTACTGAAACACACAAAACTATCAGGTTCAGGGCTATCACTAAACTTGTGTCTTCTTTGACCTATCTTTGGGAAGAGATCCATTTCTTTATAAAGAAAGTCTCAATAAATTAATTCTGGTAAACTGCTTAACCATCCAACATAAAATCATAACAAATACTTAAATAAATATATTTTAACACATATTTAAAATAAGAGTAATGAATTTACAGCAGAATACAAGTCTATACGAGTCTATATTATCCCAAATAATAACTATTCCTTGGCCATTTTCAGTATTATTCCAGTATCTTCCTCTTACTTTCTCTTGATTTAGGAAAAGAACATTTATCGTTAAGCTTCAGTGTAAGGATAAGTGATTGTATATATTTTAACCTGGTAACTATATTAATTTAAACATTTTCTTGCTATTGATATATAGAAATTAAACATTTTTTATCAGACCAGTTAATTGCTCTCGAGAAAGACTTTATAAGGTCTTGAGTAGGATGGTATTACAGATTTGAAAAAAAGAGACTGCAACCCAGCTTTGATGAGAATGCAAATGAGAATTACTAAGGTTCAGTGAAGGTCATAGCAGCTTAATCGTCAATTTATGTCAGCAACTTCTCACAAGTAACAAATGAGTATTAATAAAAACTGTTGTCTTAACAGATTAAACCACAAAATTATGATTGCTCTAGCACTTGACCAGCTGTCCTCATACACATGCACTTGTATGTGTATAAGTCGACAGATTTGAGAAAAATCTGTATAAGGAATGTTTATATATATATATTTAATCAATATTTTAACTGACTTTGAATGGTATTCTAAAAGGAATTCTAAAAGCATACTTCAGCTGTGCCTAAGGAATTAGTTTTTTTTTCTTTCCCTGAAAAAAACAATTTAGATCATTCTCAGCTGAAACTGTAAACTATTTGTTTCAATTAAAAATAGATAGGTTGCATGGATATGCTTCTACTAAGTTGAATAAAAATCCTGAATTTCCTAGGGCAAAATCACTTGACTGAAATTTAATTTGAATCTCTTTCTACCTTGTAGCTTACATCCCTACAACTGTATAGTTTTCAAGAACAGAATGTAATGTTGACAGTGAAAAAAGAAATGAACTTCCTTGTATATGAAACATTCATAAGACCCAAACAAACATAGAAAACTTTGTTTTAGCTCTTTTTTTAAGTGTCTCTTTTGATGGTTTTAATGTATTTACTGTTCAACTAATAATATTCCTTTGATGGAAACAAAATACAAGCTGAAGTAATCACATTAGGAAAGATTAATTTTATTCTATACAGTTGTACATAAATGCATGTATTGGGTTTGTGTGGCAAGGTTTGGGTAGTGGAGGGGGGCCACAGTGGTGGCTTTTGTGAGAAGCTGCTAGGAGATTCCCTCATGTCTGATGGAGCCAATGCCAGACAGCTCCAAGACAGACCTGCCGCTGGCCAAGGCTGAGTCCGTCAGCACTGGAAGAGTGTGAGGAGTCCTCCCCCTGAGGAAGAAGGAGCAGCAGAAATGATGAGTGATTAACTACTGCAAGCCCCATTTCCCATCTCCCTGTGCTGTTTGAGGGGAGGAGGTAAAGGAATTGGAAGTGAAGTTGAGCCCAGGCAGAAGGGAAGGGTGGTGGGAAAGCGTTTAAGATTTAGTTTTATTTTCTCATTACCCTCCTCTGATTTGATTGGCAATAAATTAAATTAATTTTCCAAGTTGAGTCTCTTTTTGCCCGTGATGGTAATTGGTAAAGTGATCTCTCCCTGTCCTTATCTCAGCCTTTCATTGTATTTTCTCTCCCCTGTCCAGCTGAGGAGGGGGAGTCTAGAGCAGCTTTTGTGGGTGCCTGGCATCCAGCCAAGATCAACTGACCCATCACAATGCGTAAGAATTGTCGCTGAGAATATGGCCAATTATTGCTGTAAGAAGACATCTCAATTTTAAGGAAAGCTTCCTGATCTTAAGACAAGCCAATCATTTCACAATTCCCATAGTTTATACTCTTTTGGGTATATAGATATTTGGGTAAGAGGAAGGATTCATTAACATAGGCACAATTCTCTGCAAACATGAATTAATAGCTGCTGGATCATGGACAAGTCCCACTCTAACAGCTTGCAGTGTGGGTTGAGCTTATGAGCTACTTTCTACACCACACTGTTTAGACAAGCCCACAAAAACATGCACAAAGAACCAAATTAAGGAAACATATAATTTTTCTTGATAAAGTTTCCAGTTTCAGATGATCATACTCAAGTATCTCTTGCTATCTTAGACACTGAGAATAAATGAAATCAGATTAATAATACTGTGTATCTGTATGAGGACAAAAAAAACCCAAATCCCTTTTCCTTCTTATATCAAGATCTGGAATATTAACTTTGTAATGCATGAAACTTCCCAATGGGTGAGGTTAAGTAATCCTAAAAATCCCCTGAATATGGAACACATTACTGCTGGGCATTTACAAATCAGATAGAGTTAAGGACTTATAACAATTCTATCAATATTACTGATTTTAGTTCAATGTTAAATAAAAACAGAATAACTCTAGGGCAAATCTTCACTGTGTGAAAAGATGAACTTCTCAACAGTGTGGATACCACCTCTTATAGTAGAGAACACATAGAGACATCTAATCTGTCAAACTGCTTCTGTAGCATTGAAGTAGTTTTACATGCGTGCGTGCGTGCACAATGGTGCAAGGCAGAAAGCAAGCAGATCAGGTCTAATCTCTGTCTCTGGGGATACGAATCATACTGCTGTGTGACTGGGAGCAAACCTTGCTTCAGTATTCAGTACAGGTTGGATTGGTAGGGTGGGTAATCCTCTCTCCACCTCATTACCACCACGTGACCCTGTATGTCTTACAAGGGGCTGAGGAATTGGTAGCTGTGCAGTCTTTTCTTGCCGTCCAAGTACTGCAGTCAATGCTTCTTTAATCTTCATTTAGGTGTACCTTAAACACCGACATGCTTTGTGTTGGTGTTTTTTTTTCCCAGCTGAGGTTTTATTATATATCTGTAATTACAGGAATTACTCTTCCTTTGCAAGTATGTGCACTAGCTCTTTGAAGTTCCATAGCAGTGTGCTCGCTCATACAAGTGTGGCTCACCTCCTTAGCTGCTTCCTACAGAGTTCTAGCTTAAGGAGGAGAATGTTTGAAGGCAGAGGCATGATAGCACCAAGCACCTGCAACACTAACTGTGTAATACTAACATTCTAGACCAATGCCCAATGCATTAGAATACTGGTCCTCTAAAGATGGAAGTATTATATATTTTCCCTACAAACTTTGCTTCATCTATGTTCTTAGACCACTGTACCTACGGTGGTTCAGCACAGCTGAACACCGAGGCTGCACTTCAACATGGAGGAGAGAGGTAAGCATCTCTGTGTAGGAGTCAGAGTGAAACCATCTAAGGTGCCTGCCTTCCCTCAAAGGTTAGAGAGAGTCTAGATGAGCAGTTGAGGCTCTAAGCTTTTCAAAGTTTAAAAAGTTTGGTGAGATTAATCCTGTTTGCAGCAGTTTACTTTTATCTGAGTTGAATAATAAAAACATTATGCTTTGCATTGTATTTCTTTTGTATATTAACTCTCCTGAAGTTTATGAAGTTTATTTACAGAAATGCTCTGACTGTAAAAATGGAATTTTATGGCAGGGTCCCTAAATGCATCTAACTATTTATAACTTTTTTCATAGAATCATAGAATCATAGAATGGTAGGGATTGGAAGGGACCTGTGGATATCGAGTCCAACCTTCCTGCTAGAGCAGGATCACCTAGGGCAGACCACACGGGAACATATCCAGGTGGGCTTTGAAAGTCTCTAGAGAAAGAGATTCCACAACCTCTCTGGGCAGCTTGTTCCAGTGCTCCGTCACCCTCACAGGGAAGAAGTTTTCCTAATGTTGAGGTGAAACTTCCCGTGTTCCAATTTTTGACCATTGCCCCTCATCCTATCACAGGGCACCACCGAAAAGGGACTGGCCCCTTCTACTTCACACAACCCTTCACATATTTGTAAACATTAGTAAGATCCCCTCTCCATCTTCTCTTCTCCAGCCTAAACAGCCCAGGTCTCTCAGCCTTTCCTCGTAAGAGAGATGTTCCAGTCCCTTAATCATCTTCGTAGGCCTCTGTTGGACTCTTTCTAGTATTTCCCTGTTCCTCTTGAACTGGGTAGACCAGAACTGGACACAATACTCCAGATATGGTCTCACCAGGGCAGAGTAGAGGGGAGGAGAACGTCCCTTTACCTGCTGGCCACACTCTTCTTTATGCACCCCAGGATACCACTGGCCTTCTTGGCTACTTTGTTTCATTTTAATTTCATATTTTACATAATATGTGATTTGAGTTATCATTTACTTATACCATTTAATTCTCTCTTTCTGACTCTATATCAAATGAGTAATAGCTGAAACACCCTGCATTGCTGTGTATATGTGTAAAGCTCGTTCCTTCAGTCTATTGTTTTAACAGTCTTTAGCTAGGGTTATGTGTATTAACCATCCATAAATTCAATGTGGGGTGTTTAGACAACCATGAACTTTTAAATTCTGTAATTATTTTAGAAATAATAGAAATATTTCACATCTAAGACAATGCCAAGAGGAGTTGTGATCTTTACAGCTTATATAATAACAATTAGTTGAACTATATTGTACTACCTGTCTTAGGAGTTTGCATTTTCATTTTTTTTCTTTAAAAGAATGTTAATGTTGAATTGAATTATAAGATACTCTCCATACTTAATTTCCAGTGAATTTTTATTTGATGTCTATAAATGTGGCTACTAGATTGGCAGTTAGTCTACTTTACCTGAACAGAAATATGCCTCTGGTGGTGCTAGTAACTGAATTAATACTGCTTTTATCCAACTACATTTCCTGTTGAAAATGCTTAGTTGAGCAAAATACTCTTTCTATTGTTTCATCCCCAAATACCTTTAATTCTAGAATTTCACATCTGATTTGACTATTAAACTATCTCTTCACCATATCATTCATTTGATTCTAATTTAATGTAACTTATATACTTGTTCTTTTAGTTATTAATCCATTAATTGTTTTTAATAATCTTCCTAAATGTTTGCATTACTTGGAAAACAAATCCCCTTGTGAGTTTTTATGGTATCTTCTAACACAGTAGGAGAAGAAATTGACTTTACAAGAAAAGAAAATGGCTTCCGTTCCCTGATTTAGTTTTAAAAAACCAGTGATTATAAACAACATCAGGGAGCAGCAAGAATGGGCTGCTCCATAAGGAAAGGCAAGTTGGGAGCCAAGCGTGACAGCAAGGTGGGCAGCAGTGACCTCACCAGTAAGGGCCCAGTCCTACAATACCCAAACAAGGTGAGCAGCTCAGGTCTGCTTGCATTAACCGGAGTCTAGAGTAGAAAGCAAAACTGAAGTGATGAGTGATGTCCCAGGTCAAGCTGGGAAGTCAAGTCAGGATCAAGTGCAGTGGCAGTAACCAGGATCAGCCCCTCTGCAGTGATCCCCAGGCAAGCCCGTGCTGAGGAGGCAGGTCAAACCTTGCAAATGGAAGCCAGGAAGTCAAGTCTTCAGGTCAGGGTCAGGATCTGGATCAGCAGGGTACATGACCAGGCACAAGCACGGGACTTCTGTAGCTCAGGCAGCAGCCGGGGGCGAGAGCCTGAGCTGGAATGTAGCTTCCCAGCAAAGATGTGCGGAAGCCGCTGCTTCTCACAGCAGTCTGAACTGAGGTTGTGCAGTTGAGCCATTTCAGTGGTTGAACCCCAGGAAAGTGTTCTCTGGACTCTGAGAAATTCACAAATAATAGCAAATACATTTGTTGAGTTTTGCTGTTTTTTTTTCTCTGAGCTGGTCATATGGAAAATAGATATTGATTTTATTTAATGGATAGCTGGGAGATGTAATTAATTTTGACTATTTAATTTCTTTCTTGTGTTGTTTTTAACTTGTTAAGTGTTTGAAGCATAACAGAAAGACAACCTATTATCCTCAAATACCACCAGTGTATTTGCAATTCTTGACTTGTAAGTTATATTTAAAATCAACTATAGGTTTATTTCTTTGTTACTTTTTCTTTCATGCTCTTTTTCTTCTTTAAATAAATTAAATTGAACTTAACAAATCCCTTTCCACTTTCTGTGTCCATATCTACGATTGTTCTTATTGAACAACCTGAATCTACTGCAATCAATAATTGTAAAGGGTATAATATTATAATAGCATAATATAAAACACATGCATTAACTATACTTTGAAAATTTGTCGGCAGAGTTTGTGTTTTTCTCAGTTAGACAGCTCCCTTTGGACTGTGTATGCAGAGGGCAATTTAGTTCATTTTTCATCAAGTCCACAGGATAATATCAGAAATATCTCCCATACACTGAAGATCCTATCTGCCTATTTTTCTTTGGGAGTGGTAAGTACATACAACTCTAAAATTTTGCATAATGGGTAATGATTAATAATGTGGTAGGTGAAAGGAGATTAAATTACTTGTCCTGCATTTCGGACTAATAACCAGGCTGTGGGTGTCACAGATGAGACTACTTAAACTGATTCTTCTGGAAGCTGAACTTGTATGCAAGCAAAGGATGCAGTAGTCATGGTACCAGGACAGAAACTAGAAAAGATCTCACTTTAATCTAATTGTATCAGCAATGAGTTTACTATAGATTCGTTCCCAAATATTGTTCCTGGAATTGATATCCATTTAAAATTAGACATTAAACAAATGAACCCATTTGATAGGATAGAAAGTATTTCACGCAAGGTCATTACTACGGATGACTTATGACAGAGAGGTCCAATGTTTTTGAGTTGAGTAGATAGCAACCCATCTCACAATTGCAGTATGAGTGCTGTAAACACAAAAATGGGTTATATGACAGCAAATGCAATTTGTACTAAGCCTAATATTTTCATCTTCTTCAGACACACACAAGCAGTGTGGACGTAAGCCAGGATAGCAATGGGTGTACAGGAATCTATTGCCTTAGAAATATGGTTATGGGCAAATATCCTAATGAGGTTATAGTATACTTTGCTGAAAAATAATTTGTTTTAATTAAATTTTAGATGTTTAAATCTTGTTTTAGTGAGAATTCTTCTGCATTTTTCTCCTCAGTCACACTGTGTAAATGAATCAAAGACATCCATAAAAATTAAATGTATTTAAATGATTTATTGCTTATTCATTTTGATCCACAGAGGAAGGATGTATATGATCTGTTTAAAGAATACAATTATTTGAATAGATACCATCTGACACATGATCCTCCCAAATAAACTTGTTGCAGAGAGCTTTCTCATAATATAATTTCCCTCTATTGTACTATGAATGTGTAATGTTCCAAATTTAATTAATTTTACCAAAGAAAAAGGATTCCCAAATGTCTTCAACAAACTTTCAATCATAGCAAATTTTTAAGCACTTAACATTTAGGATTGGCACCATTAGGCATATGTAACAATGTATTTTCCGATTGCATTTCTGCTCTATCTGGGGATTGTTATCTCTGAGAGAATGCAAAATACGGGTCAGTTTATTTGTTTAAATTTATGTATATCCATGTTAACTTTTAGAAAACATCTATTTGAATTTATTCAGTCCATCCATAGTATTGAATCCAGGCACAGAAACATTTGAAATACCAAGTGACCTTTTCTTTTTAATAACAAAAGCTGACATTTTGTGAAAGGAAATTCTTTATGCATTTATCTTTACAATGTGTATTTACTGTAAGTGTATAAAACCTAACTTTGTTCTAATTTCCATAAATGCTGTTTACATAATTTTTACAGCATTTTTAAAGCATTTACATTTCATTTGGAAGAAGCATTAACAGCATAACATATCAAATGCTGGAACTATTATATTAAAACATAACTTCTGTTGAAATCAGAGAAGTATTTTCTCTTTAAGAGCGATCTATAGGTATGGTTAATGCTTTGAAAGTGAAGTATGAATTTTATAAATCCTCTTTAATTAGTTAAGTCATGGAAGTGATCTGTTGAATTTGAGGACACAGGAGTGAACTAAAACTGCTTAACAGACATTTCCTTAATCATAAACCCATTTTGTATTTCTCAGGATTACTAAAAAGTAAAATTTCTTGGAATCCAGGATGTAATTGTAACAGTAATAATAAAAGCTCCATCTTGCACAGTGGTGAAAAAATAAATGTCTGTCTTGGTAACATCACAACCTAAATTCAGCAGTAGCTAAAAACTTGGAAAGTAGATAATCTGACAGTATAAATGCAAAAATAGCATACTCTAAAAGCTGCCTTCCACAGAAGGGATTTCTACATTCAAACAAAATCGAATCAGAGAATAAATACCAGCAATGGTAGTTGTTTCCAATAATACAAAATTGCATGCCTCAAATTACAGAAAGTGATTTATCTGTGCACTGAGAACTGATTTAATGCCCTTTTTTTTGCACCACCCTGAAACTTTTATTGCATTCATAATGACAAGAGTCAACTAAACGTAATTTATGATGTATACCGTAAGCTAACATTTGATCTTGGACTACAACTACTTTAAGGCCTCTTTTTTATTTTTATTTTTTTTTAATTTATCAAGAGTGAGTGAAAGTAGCAGTGAAAAATTGGCTTGGATTTAAATGCCAAGAATTCTTTTTAGTGTAATGCTTACTGCAAAAGGCCACAAAAGGATATGAGTGTAGTACTCCAGTATGAAAACACCATTGGCTTACATGCTGCTGTACCTTGATGTCAATCAGACTTGCTCTATAGGGACATCAGAGACCTGCTGAAAATATATAGTGAGAAGAAATGTGTGGAAGGACGTCAATGACTTTAAGTATGGACAACTCTGACACCGGTCATATTTCTTACAAAAATGAAAATGCACTGACAATATGTCATGGCCATCTTAAACCAATACTAAGAGAGAAGCAGGAGTACTTTAAATCTAATTTAAGTCTGTTGAATAGACACCATTGAAAGAGTAACATGCAAGTGTAAAGTATTAAGGAAAACATTGTGGAGTTTTTATTTCATTCCCTTATTTATTGCAAAGAAAATAGATTCTTTTAAGCAAGAATGTAAGAACCTAAGAATGACCATATGGGTTCAGCGCAATCGTCCATCTTCTCTTCTGTCCTGTCTCTAGCAACACTCATAGATCGGTGCTCAGGAGGATAGAAAACAGGACAAGCATATACAGTATTTCCCAGTACAACTCTTCCATTTTTTTTCCATATTAGGTGTTTTCCTGAGCCTGATGTGATTGTCACAGTAGTAACTCTCAGTTAAACATTCTACTGCATATTTGTCCTATTTTCTATTGAATCCGTCCACATCACAGTGTTTCACAAGTCTACTTGTGTTGAGAACCACATACTTTTGTTTTCCTAGAGCATGACTGCTGCCAGCTTCATCTGATACTCCCAAGATCTTGTACTGGAAGAGACAAGGAATAGCCAGTCCCTATCTACTTCTTCCAAGTCACCATGATTTTGACAACTGCCGTCATACACCCAAACTTTCCCTCTTCTAGGTAGAAAATCCATCATCACCCAGAAATGTGTTTTTTCGTGACTTAAAAATGGTCTCTCTTTTGGTGGTTATATTAATACGATTTTTAATTTTTACAAGTTAAAGCATCTGCCTCAAAATACTAGGCAAACTTATCCAGTGTAATAACCACAAAGTAGACTTTGCTTTTTATAATACCCTATATCATTTGTCATGATGTTTTCTTTTATTTGTACTTACTTTCCAAGTTCTCTACAAATTGATGGGGTACGAGAATTGATGTTGTAAGCAGAAACTGCTATTAAAAACTACTGATATTTGCCTGGTTGCTGTTTGCATGATAAATGGTACTGTGTGTCTCATAATTGCTAGGGACTAATGACTATTCTGCCTTGTAAATGAAGCAGCAGACAGTGTCTGAGCCTATAGGCTAATGGCAAGAGATGCCTATCAGAAAGATCTCAATTAACAGAGTACTCTGTTTGTAGGGTTGTAACCTATGCTAGAGATATTCTGGTACTGACATAGGAGCTAGGTACACTTCTATTCTCACATTACCCTATTGTACAACTTTCCTGAGAAGACCTTCTGTACTGAGCTCTATAATTCTGAGCTCAATAAGCTTTCTGTCTTTAGCACGATTTCAGTTCACCTGCCACTTCCCATTTTAAGATGCGAAAACTCAATCGTCTTCCTGTAATTCAGCTGGATGGTCAAGAGTTGTGTAACATATTGGAAGGAATTGGAGTTTCCTGTAATTTATCTGAAAATATAAATTAGGATTGTCCGTCTAAAATTTTGGTTTTCTTACATTGAAGTGATCTTTTAAATAACAGAATTATGTAAAAAGCATATAAAGGCAGAGAGATTATGTTCCATTATTTCCAAGTTGTTCTTCTATTGTTTGTTAGTTCACTGATGTACAAAATTCCACGTTTCCCTCTGTGTTACACTTTAACGCTCTGAATTTGTAGTGGGTATTTTAGAGAGTGACTATTGGACATCAATACAGTATCACTGCTATTAAAGCAACGTGGAAAATTGGTGGGTTCTAAAAATTACTGTGATGTGAATAAAACATGGTTTATGACACTTTTATAGATATAAGCCCAACAATCAGAAGATTTTTTATGAGTACGTGTATTTTATGAGTAAATGCTGTTTTCTACTAGCATGATTCTGTATTTCCAAAGAGGATTGTAACATTTTCTTGTGCAGAATTCTGTTTTTGGCACATTGCTAACAGCAGTAGATGTTAGATACTGTCTATTACCCTGCCTCTGCCAACAACCACAAATGGAATGTTTGCATCTGCTTTGAGCCATGCACCAAATTGGAAACAGTTGTTGTGCTTATACTGTGCCTGCACAACTGACTGATGGCAACTACCCTTCAGAGTATATGGAGGTTTTTATGCCTAATTATTTTTACTGCAGAGCTGGGAACTTAAGAAAATCCTAGAAGCACATCTTGTGTAGCTTGAAGTTAGGAATAATAGGGTAGTGAGGAGAATTAAGAAGATGACAGAAATTTGTCTGAGGCCAGAAAACAACTTTTCAGAAGCAGATTCATCCTTTCACCTTGAATATTTCAAATGTTTGGGTTGCTGATTTTTATTTTCATTTCCTTTGCAATTACTATAAATGCAGCAATCAGTACGATACTGGCTCATGACATTTTCAGATGACTTTCTGGTATCTGCCTTCCTGGAAGTGATAAGATTTTCTGTGCGTTACATGTGGATTTGCGGTACTGTGCTCCGTAATTTTCTACCAAAAAAAAAAGCATTATGCTTAATATTGGCCCATTTTTCTCACATAAATTAGATTAGTTTAACCAAACCAATAAGAAAAAAGAGCAATTATTTTTTCTTGGAAATTGAAATTCAGTAGAGACATATTTGCTATTCTTTAAAAAAATATGTATTACAGTTCATGTATACGTAATATGTATCTAAAATGGGAGATAAAATTAAACCAGATTTTGAGTCAAATGAATGCTAATGCTTCTGGTTATAAATTATGTTATTTGCAATCAAAATGTGATCTTTAAAACAAATTATTAATTTCTTAATTTATTTTGATGTTAAACTACTAAAATAGCAAGTACATTTTCTGTTTATATTTTGATTCAGTTAGTAGTTTACTTGGCTTGGTTTTAAACACACTTGAAATTTCTGTAAAGAAAACTGAAGAAAATTCTGAAATACTTCTAGTTAACCCATGTGTTGGCTTCTGTGATTGCTCTTTTAAGTCTAAATAAAGCCATTCTACAGTATCAGTCACTACAAAGTTGTCATCCATAAGCAGGAATACTTACTGCTTGTTGGAAATGAGATTATACCCAAGTAAGAAGTTTGTCTGATGAGATACCATCTTTTAAATGGGAAAGCATCTTAAGTTCCCAGGTTTTAAATGAAGCTGCTTTAGGAGTAGTAGTCTAATATGTTGTTCTGCTTTATTGCCTGTATTTTCTTTTCATAGAAAGGAGAGGAAGCTATGACTGTGCCCGTATATATCAGGAATTTTAGCTAAATTGGAAATACTTGGCCTTTGGAAAACTAACATCATATAGGAAGTGCCACATATGTGCTAACAAATTTTGCATGCATATGCTTACAAATATTGAATTGAAAGTGTTGGACTTACTTAAAATCTGATCGGTGTGAACAGTTATCCTGACTACCCGAGAGCAGTGAATAACGTGTGCAAATAACCTGTGTGCTGACATAGCTAACTGGTCTGAGCTGTGGGCTTCTTTTGTGGTTCGCTGTAGTTCACAACAGAATGTACAGCTTCTAACAAGGATACTACGGAATAACTTTAGCAGACAATGCAACTTAAGATCATTGAGAAAGGCGTATAGTTTCTCTAAAAACATACAAGTAAAAGCGGTACGTATTTCACTAGAAACACTGTTTGGAATTCATTGAACAAGCCTTATGAAGATCCTTTCCTTGTATATCTGCTTTTTAGGAATTATTTCTTTTGTTCAAGAAACAGAAGTTGTGCTTACACGACCTTATTTTGTTTAGTTTTGTAGGGGTTTGTTTTAAATTTTCAGTGAAATTTATCCTGCAAAGTGTATTTTCTAGAACTACTTTTATATTTTTTTTCATAGTGCAGGGGATCGTCAGTACCCATTGGTTAATGATGCTATGCACAAGCACAACTAATGGCTTTGCAAAAAGATAGTGAGCAAGGGTAGCAGGTAGCGTCTCTCAGTCAGCAAGTGGCAGTACCAGAGCAGGTGCAATATTCGAGGTCAGCACAGTAGAAGGTGCCTAGACACTGCTCAGGTGAGCTCTTGGTCCTTAGCAGATGAGTGGAGTCTCTAAGAAACTCAAAAAAAAATCTTGCTGGGTTGAAGAAAATCTATAATTACAGATAGTCCACACCCAGTTACACCAAGGAAAGCAGCCACTTATATAAACTCTGATTATTGTATCATGTAGGAATTTTGCAGGGATAAAGGCATGGAGGCTGAGTTTGTCAAGAAAAGGATTTGTCTCTTAGAAATTGGCCCTAAATTATTGCCAGTGGATTCCCTCTCTAGAACTCATTGTATCATAAAAGTTGTAATAAAAAGTAAGTACTGTCACAGACACAGTGCATACATAAACCATCCTTAAGAGTGGATATTTGAAATACTGAAGCAAAAATGATACATTTAGAAGCTATGTAATGACATCACAGCCAAGAAGGTAATAACTCTGGGTAGGGCTTTACTTGCTATTCTCTATCACCAGAGAGAAAGCTGCATAAAATGTAAAAAAGATACTTGCGTATCTGGTGAATTTTGAACTTGGAAATTCGGAAAATGAGTTACAGAAATGTGAAAGTCCCAAAGGAAAGTTCTGTCTTTGCTTTTGTCAGGAGAGCTGTGGGCAGAGTTGGCAGTAGGAATCTGAGGGTAGCAGAGAAAGGGAGGCTACTTGCCTGGGAAAAGAGGAGACTGAAAAGGATCTAGGAAACTTTTATGACCCTGGTAACTAACATACATAAAAGTGCAAATGTTCATGTTAGGAGTTTGAAGAAGTGTTGGTAACGTGCTTTTGTGCCTTCCCATTTTGCCTAATGTCTATTATGTTTCAATAATTCATACACCAAGCCCAATTTTAAATCGGCTGCTTCAAGGTAGGATGTATTGATCATTATGGGAACCAAAGGAAGATAAGAAAAGTATTTAATTTTTTCCACTAAACCCTTTATTAATGGTCTTAAGAGTTCTGCTGCAATTGTATGCATTCTTAAGGCAGGCCTTCATTCTTCTTGTTTTGTTTGTGCAGCACAGAATAATGGTAGTGACATTTTATTCAGAGGCAGCCATGCTAAAAACTAATAAAACCTTACTATTCTTTATAGCTGCTTTATAAATTTGACTCTCCTTTGGTGGATATAAGTTTTTTTCTGTCTTGACCTGACTGTTTATAATTGTATGCAACCGTTGTAAGTAAGCTATTTATTACTTTTGCTACTAGTTTCGTGTCAGGATAGATAGGTACCAGTGTATATGTGGGTTCTATGTTTGGTTTGTGTACATTTTTTATAGTAATGGATTAATTTTCAAGAATGTATTCAAATAGTGTTCCATGACAGTATATGCCAGGAACAGATATAAACTAATTTTTTTTGTGGAAAAGATTTGGTCCTTTTTTTTTAAGCTTTACACAGTACCTTCCTGAAATAAGAGCTACTGCAGAGTGCACAGCACTTGCATGCAGATACTGTTTTTAATGTGAGCTGCTGGGGACAATTGTTTGATGTACAATAAACACAGAAGACTGTTTTTTGAGACTATTTTCCTAATGTCTTCAATAAGAACATAAATAGAGCATCTTTACTTTGGAATCTGTATCCTTCTCTTGCAGGAAGCTCCCGATGGTGTATAAGGACTTAGACATGCACACAAAGGATTAGTGAATGATGTCTTCTCCTGTATGTGGTGACATGTAAAGCTATTTGTATTTCTTGCAACACATGACACTTCCTGCAATGAAGGCAGGTCTGACCCGGGATGGGGGATGACTACTTACCCTGAAAAGCTGAGAATCCCTGGCAGGCTACATTAGTTGCTTTTCACCTCAATCATTTCTGTGACTGATGAGTCAGATAGTGGCCTTTTCTTCAGGAAGAGACTTCCTGTGGCATGATAGTGATTTTTCCATGTAAATTAATTAATCTAATACTGTAAGCAAACAAAAAAACCTGTATTTGTGGACAAAGTTGTAAGGGTTTTTTTTTGTTTTTTTTTTAAGAGCTTAGCTAATGCAGTTTACGCTTTCTACAGAGATACATCGGCAGTGAAGCATATGATGTTCAATTACAACTCAGATGTATAGTGAAAGGAAACAGGTATCCCCAAAATCTGTTGTTCTTGCCCCAGAATAAACAGATAAATCACAGCATCTATAGAATTGCAGGTCTATAGTAACTTACTTGGCCAACTAATCGTCATTAAGCCTCCTATTCTATAGTATAATGAAAAATTAAACTGCCACATTATAAATTAAAGCATCCATTTTTTGCCTTCTATTTTCATAACCATGGGAAGCAAATGACAGTGCCTGAGAATTTTTTTTAATACATGCATATGCATTTTTCAGCTTCTATGCATGACTCTGATTCTATGATAATTTTAAGTCAGAGAAAATTTCCAGAGGCTTAGATCCTCTGTTCCTTTCATACTGTTTTAGTAATAAAAGAGGATGGATATTTTACTAGCAAATTATTTACTTTTCCTATAGGAACACTGAGGGATGGAATTTGTGTTGTTGATTATCAGCTATTTATTGCAGTCTATGGTGGAGGATGGTCAGTCTAAATTTCCTTAATTCAAGTTCCAATAGAATGTTTAGCATTTGTTGGCAGGAGAAAGCTAAAGGAACCCATAGGGTGGTCACTGTAAATATAGGTATGTGCTAACTTTAAGTCATTTGACTTGACAGAAAAAGTGGAGCTGTGATGGAAGCCTATTTATCTTCACAGTGAATATTACACAATACATTTTTCTGCGCCCTTGTTCACAAAATAAAGAAAACATTCTATGGTTTTTGCTTTGCCGCACGTGTCTTAAGTGAATTTGCAAGCTTTTCCAAATGAACCTGCAGAGGATTTATTCACCATGGCTCAGACCTGATTTTCTCCTGCTCTCTGTGATTGCATCTCAGTGTTCCTCTTCTTCTTCCCAGGTTGTTTTCAACATATAGTTAAAATTGTCACCACAAGGTGGAGTTCCGAACTTTCCAGCATGAACAATCTCTTCATTGAATCAACAGGGAGTAAACATAA
Organism: Baryphthengus martii; assembly: GCA_013396935.1. Taxonomy (NCBI): domain Eukaryota; kingdom Metazoa; phylum Chordata; class Aves; order Coraciiformes; family Momotidae; genus Baryphthengus; species Baryphthengus martii. The sequence continues at coordinate 80,774 of VWZK01011252.1, forward strand.
TTTCTTCATAAGTATTACACTTCGATTACATCTGAAATTTTCAGGAGTGTTTCTAGGTATAAATATTCAGCAGAAGGCGGCAATAACTTTGGAACGCTTTCTATGGTCAAGATAGAGTCTTAATACAGAGTTAGTGATGGTTTTAAACCTGGACTGTTTAATCTCTTCTTGTCACCTATGTGCATAGTTGACCCAAATGGGGAGAAAAAAAAAAAAAAGGAAGAAGAAAAAAACCTGTAGATTTACAGTCTAAGAATATTTTTAAAATTTTCTTCTATTCACAGAGAACCACAGTCCTGAAGCACATCAAAGATGTTGCTGCAGATGATTTTAATAGTGTTTACAGAGAAGGAATTTTCTGTCACATAGCCACTTAAAGTTTTTGGAAGGAAAATGTACGATTATCACTTACAAAGAAAAGGAATTTTTATAACTTGGGATTTGGTATAATTAGTTGGCTGTTTAAAGCATTTCTATTATGCATACTCAGTTCCTGAGCTGAAATGGTTTCTTAGTTTACAACTCTGACAGGATTTTCAAACACATCTAGATTTAACAAATACATAGTTTTAAAGGAATTTCTTTGTTGTCTCCTGTGAAAAATAGTGGTTTATAAAATGTTCAGTGCTTCTAATTCATTGTAAATGACTACTTCTACATATGTGTAGCTCAGATCTCAGTTTGAACAGTTTAATTGGTGTCTTCTACACATCTGTCTCTAGAGTCTGAAAACAACTACAGCACGTATCTTGTCTCATAAGGTAATTAACTGCTGGAGTTAATTTGAGGAGTGATAGAGCAATTGGTGGTGGTGTGGTAGTTGGTGGTGCTGAAAGGACAGCTCATGGCGGTGCTCCAAAGAGTTGCTTCAACCGTAACGTGTCTGCAAAGGATATGGGCACGGTTAGAATACAGTCTTTCTAGAGATACCATCAATTCAAACATTTTTTAAAAGTGCATTTGTACTAAATCTTGTTGATTATAACAATCTATTTGTAGCGTTCTTCCTTACAGAATATGCTACATCCTCTGAGGCCATGCAAATCTGTCCTTTAGGAGGGCTGTGATAAATCCCTTCCTTTAAAAGTTTCTGCTTTAAAGCTTAGGAGAGGAAGTAAACTAAGATATTGGGTATTGTTTTGTTTCTTCTTTTTTTTTTTTTTTTTTTTTTTTTAAATTTATTGTATTAATTTCTAGTGTGACACGATACTGTCCATCAGCTTCCCTGCAAATCCCTTGTTTCAGCATGCCAGGCATTATGATTTTCCTCTTATATTAGTCATTAGTGATGAAAAGTTCAAACTATTAAGCTTTAATTGAACAAAATAAAACCAGCAGAGTTTTCGAGATGCAATTAACACTTTGCTCTCATTTTGCTTAACCTGTTTACTCAGTCGTTAGGAATTTAATGTCTGATATTTTAAGCAAACTTTGAAAATCCTATATCTTTTCACTTTTTGTATGCTATACGTATGTTCCCCACTGGCTTTAAAATGTTGTCTTAAACCTTCAGTTTTCACAATACTCACTGCCTTAGTTCAGTCTTTTGTCGGTGTTTTCAAAATCTTTGTTTCTTAGTCAGGTAGATGTGATTTTCTTACTAAGCATGCAACATAAATACTGTATAAAGTTTTGGAGTAAGGACACAATATCCATCTAACTTATTGCCAGGATTTATGTGGAGTTGCCTGCAGTATCATTTCTGTGGATATGGAAGCTCATGGAAGAAGTGTCTTTGCCATGGTGGCCTGTAAGTACAGGTATTAGTTAGTATTACATGCTACTGTTAAGCTGAACAGCACCACTTCTGTCACATTCTTCTGTTAGAAATGGTTTCTGAGGACAGAAATAAAAACAAGACCCCATGTAAAAGTATTATTTGTTGGAACCAAGTCCTTCTGGCTGTCATTCAAAGCTTGACATTATATAGTCATGATTATTTGCTGAAGTAACTCCTCCAGAAGTTTGTGAGTGCATCACTATCTCCAAGGAAGCAAATTCTTCCTAATTTGCAGAGAGCTATAGCCTTCACTTTCTCCTTTCACTAAGATGTAGATTGAGGACCACACAGATCCTAGTCACAATCGAACGGGAATGGTGGTTTATGTTTCTTCTCTAACTTAGTGTTTATGCAGTGTCAACTGCAAATATTTAATAATATAGATCTAAGGTCCTGTTTTAGTTTGTTCTATTAACTGACAGCAAGGAATATGCTGTTGTCTATCATGTGTTTAAAATACAAACAACAAACCAAAACAAAACCAACAAAAAAACAACTAACTCTGACTGTGTTTTAGAATTCATTTGCCAGATTGGAGATTTTTAATGTAGGTAATGGAAGTGAGAACATTGCTTTGCTTGTGTCATTCTCTAAGATCTTACCTCTATATGCTGTAGCTCCTGGTAAAATTAGCACAATGCTGCTCCTGACCAAAAGTCAAGTAACATTTTATGAATTTTGTTCACTGAGCGATCCTCATTCCCTTTGCTGTTTATGTTGATGGTGGATGTCCATTTTATGTGAAGATAGGCATTAGCTCATACAATTCTACAACTCCTTTGGTTGATAGGATCTTCCCATGAGGAACAACAAGTTCTATTGTCTAAACCATCACAACTAGCTGAGACACCTACAGCTTTCTTAGCTCCATATGTTCATATTTAACAGCTTAACTTTCAGTTTCCAGTATGAGATTCCTGGGGCTTTCTTCATTAGTGTTTGGCCAGGCACTCCACAAACTTCACAGCGGAGGGCCCTTGCTAACATCTTGTAAGTAGGCTCTCCGATACCCACTTTTATTTTCAGTAGTCTTTCTTTGCAGATTTTCTGAAAAGCATCCTGCATGTTCCTCCACATTCAAGGCAAACATTCATTTTCTCCTTGAGTGAGGACTTTGCTGTATGTGTGTGCTTCTGGACTTGCCAAACGATGCATATTTTTAATGAATCCTTTATACAGTAACTTCTAAACTGCACATAAATACAGCCATTCTAATAAACTCTACTCCAGTGAATATGAATTGGTTGTATAAGGAACCATGCTGCTTCTTAGTGGCAGCAATGTAGCCTGCCATTTCACATAGCAAAAATCCACCTGTTGGTATCGTTACGGCTTTTGTACATTTTCAGATAACTGAATAGTTTCTCCCAATCAACTCTGTATCTCTGGGGACAAAGTAGGATGAAGAATATAGTAGCCTGTTGTTACCAGATGTCGTGGTCTGATGTTATTTTTACAAAGCAGTCCATGAGGGGATTATATCTCTAAGATGGTGCTCCAAGTTTAAAGTCTTTCTTTAGTGCTTCATTAGAAACATTTCCTTCGCTCCTTTTTTGACTGTTTAAACACTTCATTCCACCTGGAACTAGGAACTATTTAATCCTATTATTCTTTTATTTGATTGCAGTTCCAGTTATCTCCATACAGTCACTGTTTCAACAGTCTCAAAAGAAATGAAAGGAGACCGAGTGATGGTATAGTTTGTTGGCTTTTGTATGACATTTTTTTTTTTTCATGAAACAGAACGATCCATACTCATCATATTGAACCAGACTATGTTTTTCCATGTGCAAATATAAGGAGGTAGCTTACAGGAACAGGCAAAAAAACCTTGCCCTGGAACTGGGAGAATCGGAGAAAATTAAAAGCTATTCCTGCAACCAAACTGAGCACGTAGCTTTAATAGCATGTCTCTGCTTCTCTAATCTGATAATTTTGCTAATGTACAGTCTGTCTTCATATTTTTTCTATTACTCAATGGTAATAAAAACTATAATAACAATTACCCAGAAGTACCCAGTCATTGCAGTGCTGAAGGTATGATAGGAACTTAAATCACATTTTATCTAAATTTGGATCTTTATGTAGTCCTATAGGGACCAGATATCTGGTCCCTCACAATAGGATGTTCCTTCACGTGCTAAGGCTGTAGACACCTCCTGAACTTCCAGTCCAACTAGGGATGTGTCACTTTAAAAGCATATAGAAAGAGGGGATGAAAGGATGAGGGAAGAAAGAGAGACAGAAAGGGAGAGATAGCGTTGATGGGGGCTGGGAAGAAGGAAGAGAGGGAAAAAAGAGAAAGGGCGAGTAAGAGAGAAAGAGCGGTGCAGGAGAGAGAAAAAGGAGGGATTCTACAATAGGGGGTTTTGGAGAATAAATGATCAGAATAACTGTACTATTTGTACAGTGATTAAATATACGTGTTAGACTGAAATGGATCTGAGGACACAATCTAGTCTATCCTCTTATGTGAATTAGGATCACCCCTAATTGATACTCATTTAGCTTGTTCTTAAACATGTGTTGAGATGTGAATTTCTTATCACTGATAATCTGCTCTATCATTTAACTGTCCTGATAGCTGAACTGTTTTCAATTAGCATCTAATGTAAATCCCCTTTGCTATACTGGTAGCTCTAATTAAACCCAGGTCTAATTTATCTACATCCTTCTTAAAACATGAAGCCACAAACTGAGAAAAGTGCTGTTGTTGGAGCTTCAGGATTGCGGTTCAGGAGACACTACTTACCTTGTCCTTTGTTTCTGCCATTAATTTCAAAATTATTCATAACTTTGTTGCAACGATATTGTATTTTTTTGATCATTATTCACTTTGTGATGTACTACACCTTTATAACCTTTTCCATTATTTATACAATTGTACTCTATTTTTTCTTTTTTAAAATTATTTAGCATTTGAGGAAAAATGTAATGTCTATACTTTCCCCTTCCGAAATAAAAGACAAATTGCTGTGTTCCTGATTCAGAAGAATCCTGTTATCATTTCATCAGATCTCTGAATTCATCAAAATGATTCTAAATGACTTTGAAACTATATGTATTTATAAATATCATATATTTGCATGATTATAATACTAAATTTATAAGCCAGATTCTATTCGGTGATATTCAGGGGTAAATACACTTACTGCAGTTGTCCCTCCAGATTTGACTTTATTAAAACTGAAAATATTGTATAATGTCTTATTACAAAAATACTTTATCCAAAAGGAACTATGTAGGGAATACAGCTAGTCTTTTTTTTTCTTTTTTCTTTTTTTTTTTTTCCCTCCAAGCTAGACTTCTATGTATAACATAACACATTACATTATCTGAAGGAAAAACTTTTGGTATCAAAAGCATGTTTTGGATATGATGCCTTCTGTTCTAAATGTGATGATCAGGGAATTCTCTTTCACTGGTCTCGTATATCAGAACCAGTTATGGCCCATATAACTGTCATTGTTTCAGTAACCTGCAAATTCGTTGCTGTAATGAAGCTTCCCGATAAACAAAGTTATTTGTATTTATTAAGTCAGCGGTTAGATCTCCAGCTGAACAGCAAGGCTTATTGTGTAAAGATCTGAGGTTATCCGTAACATATTTTGAAATGCTGTATATGGGCAGGAGAATATAGTCATGGTTACGACGGTGGGCAGGAAATCACAGTTTTGAGTCTTGGCTGTGCCACAGACTTTCTGTGTGACTTTGGACAAGCTACTCTTTGTGCATTAGCTAATAATACTATCTCTATCTCCCAGGGGTGTTGTGAGAATACATTCATTAATGTTTGCAAGGCACTTGGATACTATAGCGATGGGGCCATATGAGCACTTAGAGAAACAATCCATTTTTGCAACAATGTGCATCTCCCTGACTAAGGACTTTTTTGCTGGAAGTTTTTCATAGATGCTTGTTATGAATAAATCTACTTTATAATGATACAGTGAGGTTAAACTGTCTTTTGGAGTGCAGTTTCACTTTAGTATTCAGAACAGGTGTAAACAATCGTAAGTTTGAAAGCCGTTCCCAAAGAATAGGATAGAATTTTTATAGTCAGATGTTTGAATAGAAAAGATACCTCTCCTGATTCATCTAGTTCAAAACATGGATGATTATTTACATCTGTATCTGTCTCACAAGTACTTTATTTTATTTTAAGCACTTCTCCTTACATTGTCTCAACTACCTCCTCAGGCAAGTCATTCCATTGCCTAATTGCCTTTAAAGTTAAACAGTTTGCTCAAACGTCTACCCTATTTTTTCCTCGTGGATATAAGCTGCTCTTTCAGTCTGTCCTTTCTTTCCGGAATAACCTTCACTCATACGTGTTCAGTTCAGACACACAACACAGTTAGAGCAGGTTAACAAGGTATTGCTTTAGAGCTGATGGGAGGTAAATTGGTAAGCCACTGTAATTTGATTTGATAATTTGCCTGGCTGAGTGCTTTACAGTATTAAAATCTGAATATGGGGCTTATGGCATTAGCACCAAGGAGAAGAAAAAGAATATTCGATATTCCCAAGGCCTTTGTAGAGGATTTGTTGGTGAGAGATTTCCAACCTAGGGGAACAGGTGCTGCAAAGACTTCATAGAAGGTTTTGTTTTGTTATGGCTTGCTTTGCTTTTATTTGTAGAAACTAGTGGCAGCAGCCAAATTATGGAAGTAAGACATTTGGAGGAGTGTGAACAGGACCTGAGGACAGCAAAGACGGTTCTGCAGTTTTTGAGGCTCAGGAAACAAGATATCTGTTGTACCTCCATATAAAACTTTTTAATTTTGGGATTGAGTTCAACCAAATTTCTTAGAGAGGCAGAAGCATCAAGTATAAGTTTCAAAATGCTTATGAAATCAGGTCATTAGATCATTAGAAGACAGATACACTATAAATGTCCCAGTGGTGAGAACACATACTAGGTCCCCTCCTACCATAATTAAATGTAGAGAATCAACATGGTCTTAGGAATTATCCAACTGTAGAAAATCAAAGCCTGCAGTCAATTACAAGATGTAAACATACAGGAGAACAGGCCTCATTTGTTCTGGAGTTCATGGGATTGCTTGTTTGCTGTGAAGTCCATCCCTCCACTGTTGCTGTTTGAATACGTACTGAACAGGATTGCTTTTAATAGAGTTTCCACATAAGTGATAGCGGAAATGTTTCTCAGGATGAATATTGGTTTAAGCTATCATTAGATTTTCCTCACAATGCAAGAGAAAAAAGCTTTGCCCTTATTTTTTTCTTTTTTTTTTTTTTTCCTCAATGACAATTGGAGATTGAATGAGGTGATACTGTCCTCTGCTATACACATATGTAACATAAAGTATTCTGGGCAGGAGAAACAAAAATGGAAGAAAGAAGTGAAGCATTGCAGTGTTGTACAAACTTATTACAAAAGAAGACACAAACATCACCTCCTAATCTTAACTTGGATTCACAACTGTCAGGCTGCTCCCAGTCTCATGTATTGTATCCTGTTTTTGAGGTTTAGCTAAAGGCTCAGTATAGGCATCTTTTCTTTCAGTTTGTAAGTATATGCAGGACCTGTAGAAGAGGATTCTTAATCAGAATTCTATATTTATAATATAACTTGATGCACGATTGAATAAAACAAAGTTTTCCGTAACGGCAAGGAGAAGAAGCATCATTGACAATTGTTAATGAAACATTATTTTCTCTCAGTTGTTTTATACCATAACATCTCTTTTCAACTTTTAGTTTATTCATGTTTCTGTTCATTAGGCATTATTTAAGTAAAATCCTTCGTTACCAAAAGTTTCCTCCATGAATATATTTTCATAGTAGGCTACTTGAGTGACAATAAAATCTCTACCAAAATATTCAGGAAAAAAGGTAGCTTGAAGGATTACTTTTATCTTCTTAAAAAAAATAGGAAATATTTTACATTTTGTGTCAAACTAATCCTTTTTGATACACTGTATGCATTACACAAAAAATAATTGGGATGATAAATTTTAATAGTTTCAAAAAAACAGTTTAAAGAAACCAAAAGATGCTTGTTTACAAAGCTCGGTTCTGATAGCCAATTAAAAAAGATGAACAGTGGAAAATTCAGATTTCTGTTAAAAAATTTTTGTCCTATGTTGTGTCTGTCAAAAGGAAGCTACACATCTTTGCCAGTATATCTGGAAAAGGAAACAGCTAAACCTACTCAAGTTACTACAGTGGCATTACTGTTTTAATGACTGCCTTCCTGAGGATGTCTTTCTGTAGGAAAAGCAGCAGGGTACATAATCTGGAAAGGATAAGGATTTTTCCTTATGGCAAAGTAAATTTCTGCTCTTTTTCACAGTAGGAGGTCATTGTTCATATCCTGATTATATCCACTTTGATAGGACAACGTTATTGATAAACACCTTCACACCTGTGGCATGTCTTTAGGATGGATGCCAGTTGCACGTGTTTACATCAAGAGAACTTCTCCCTTGCTGATCTCTCAGGCAGTACTTAATGTACAATTAGATGTTATCTTGCTCATACTATCTGGTATTTCAGTTTACTACATAAAGTACACACCTGCCTCTCATATCTTGTCTATTTTTCTGAAGTGATTATGAAAGAAAATATTTGTGCACCTAATGGTACTAATGGAAGGGAAAAAATCTGTAATGTGTAGGCGAAGAGAAGAAAACAATATAAAATGGTTGGCATTCAAAAAAAAAAACTAAAATACCCTATTTAACCATAACAATTATTCTAGTTAGTATACTTTCTTTTGCTAGTCTCTTGTTTTTAGAAGTAATTGTCGTGTGTTTTGGGACTTTCATTTGTTCTGGTTTTATAGAATTCCATTAGCTTTCTGTAGAAAAAAAAAAAAAAGTATTTTTTTTCTGGCATTGTTTCTTCATAAAGAAAAAACCCCAACAAACCACAAAGCAAGCTGATTGTGAATGCAGCATTTGATGGCATTAGACTTTAAGTTTTTATTTAACACAGTTTTACTATGAAGGCTATAGCTAAGTAAATGCTATGTACTATATCTTCTTTATAGGGAAGATAGGAACATTTAGCTTCTTTCTCAGAGAGAAAGAGAGAGGCGGAGAGAAACTCTTTTACCAAGTTTCAGTTATTTCAGATGCAGTTGGATGTGTTTGGTTAACTTATATCTGAAATGATGCAAAAAACTCTTCTGAAATCAGTGAAGGTCAATTTATGAATAGTATTCTCAGTATCTTAAAGTAGCTGTTACATACAGTAGGATGACTGTAAGGAGAAATGCCCAGGTCTTCTCTTCTAGATCTTTAGGTGTGTAGGCTGACCCCCTAATGTTGTAGTTTATTCTGTGTTCATTTCCTTTTGCATTTTCAGAAGTGATTTCAATTGAATCATTTATGGTTCTTCCATTCAGATTATAAGAGCTATTTTGGAGCGGATAACCCTCAATGGCTGTATATGAGACATTGCCCGGGGTGCTTCCAAGATGCTTTTGAGCTGGGTAAGGAAATCATTGAGTGTTGACACATTCTCAAAGCACTATGGCATGGATTGAGAGCATATAAACTGTGTTAGTGACCTATTATTCTGTCTGTTACTGACAGAATAGACTATACCAGTTTCTTCTGAAATGTTAAACAAAAGCAAATAAACATTTTTTGTAAAAAAAAAGAAGAAAAACTAACAAGTATTTCAAAAAAGAATTAAATACAGTAGCTAATCTGTATGTGGTAATTCATATATAAAAACTTTAATTCATCATTACTCACTTCTGATGTGTCTACTTTTTCAATAGTAGCCATTCAATGTATAATATTATATTAATGCAATGTCATAATATTACCATTATATTAGTATACTGGTGAAGTAAACCATACTCAGATTTTTTACTGTGACTTTTAGGGCAAAGGTAATTGCTTCTGTGGGCATGGCTTAACCAATATGCTAGTTTGAGACTTAAACTCGTGTTCAACCTGTAATCCCTGGATCACCTCTCTATGTATTACCTTATACACTCTTGTTCAGTTAGGAGAAATTAGCTATCATGACTCATTTGCCCTGTCAGATATGGACACAGGCAACTAAAAACATACCTGCTAGTGAACTTGAACCTGTGCATGAAGGATGTTGTAGATATGGGGTGTTGGCTGGCTTTCACTGAGTGTGCAGGGAGTGAAAAAATAAGAGAAATCTTTCTGCCTTTTGTTCAAAAGACTGCTGATGAGTATGATGATCAGGACAGTCCAGTGCAGGTATGATGCTACAGTGTCCCAGGAGCTTGCACAAAACTGGGGTCCACGATCCACTTCACTCCTTCTCTTTTTAAGGCTAAGTAACATCCAGGGAGAGTGTATATTCTGCTGTAGCGAAAGGTGTTCTGTCTCTTACAGTGTTTGTATAATGCTCTTTGTAATGTTTTATCCAGCTGAAATCCAATTGAATCAGCTAGAATGTCTCCAGGATTTTTACAGAAGTTAGTTCAGGCTGTGCACTGTCACTGCCCCATGTGCCAAGGGTACTATTTTAATATCTGGCTTTTTTTTGCGTGTTAAAGGTCAAAATCTCAGATGCTCCATTTCATATTGTAATTAAATCTTTCTATTTTAAAACCATGTAAGCATGCAGAAAAATAGTACCTATTAGAACAGCACAATTCAAAACAAACCCAAAGAGGATGTTTCCCTTTTAAAATAGGTTTTTCACAAAAAGTTTTATAGGAAGCTGCTATACAGTGGCTCCTTCATTAACTGTAGTAAGCTGTACGCTGCCTGATGTATCCGGTAAATAGAAGAAATAAACTTCCCACAAAATCAAACAGACAAGCAAATAATAAATAGATTGTGCATGGAAGGGAAGGTTATATTAATCTGCAGGTTCTGCCATTATCCCACCCCAGGTGTACATAGATGGGCTTCCAGTGCATTAATTCCACAGAGTCCGGTAATAAATCTCAGATTAGCTTGCAGTAATACATTTTCATCCTACTGAACAAAGTATTTCTTATACCATTTAGTATTAACTGGTCATATCTAATAAAATCTAGAGACTGGCTAATACATTTTTTTTCTTTTTACTGTTAAGAACCAGTGAATTATATTATACATGAATGGCTTGTAAAATTATTGGTTTGTATTTCAGAACGACAAACAAGTTTGTGTCCTAAGATTTAAGATAATAAATTAAAAAAATATTTTCTCCTTTAATTATTCAAGATTTTGGAGTGGAGTTCTGAACACAGACCCAGAAACTTAATATAGACAATTCTGGGCCTCCTTTAACATCACAGTCTGATGCAGGTGTAGATCTCTTGAAAATCTGAAAGTTTTCAAGAGAAAAAAAAACAACAAAAAAAACCCAAAAAGAGTGCCATAGTGGTAAACCCATTTTAATTTATACTTAAAATGTAATAATTGTTC
>VWZK01011252.1:98966-163163 GCA_013396935.1 Baryphthengus martii
CGCTGCCGCTGCCCCCGTGCGGGGTGTGAAGCCCCGGCCCCTCCTCCGCAGCCCCCGGGCTCGCCCGCCCTGCTCGGGAGCGTGGTCCCTGCCGGGAGCCGCCGCGCCTGGCGCACAGAGGGAAGCGTTGATGCATCGCTGTGGAAATTCATTGTGTGACTTTCTGGGTATTTACTGAGTTTCAGACCGAGATGCAGCTCTTGAAAGCTTTATGGGCACTAGCAGGAGCAGCGATCTGCTGTTTTCTTATATTTGTCATCCACTCACAGTTTCTTAAAGAAGGTAATTATGTCTGCATGTCTACATACCCTGTTCTTTAATACGAAGGTCTTTACGAGGTGCCTTAATTATTTTTGCTGTTTCCAGTATGTTCTATTTACAGCAGTATTTCCACGCTATTTTGCCTTTCCGTTAAAGCCTTCTCATTTTTCTTCCTTTAGATAATAGGTAGCTTTAGACTTACATTCTTGGTAAATGTATATATATATATATAAAATCTGTATGATGTTTGTATTCAGTGTTTTTGCCAATGTCTCATAGCTTTATGGGGCATGTATAGTCTATAGAAAATATTTGTTGCTATCAGATGACCACAGAACAGTAGTCATCATGGGGGTATTAATAAACCAAAAAACCCTTAACAAGTAAACGTCTTATTTTTATACCAGATCAATAGGCATCCTTTCCCCTCTTCCTTATTCAGTACATTTTCAATAGATGGCACTAAAGTTCTACGGAAAGGGCAGGGCAGAGGAAATCCTGGGCATTCAGCATCTTCCTTCTCCTTCTTGCTGCCCCAAAACTGGAAGAGGCCTTTGCATGGTTTCAAGGCTCTTGTTTTTTTCCACCTTGTGGTCAGAAAATTGTGATCACAATTTACTGGAGAAAATAGTTTGAATTGTGGGGCAGGCTTTCTTCTTTTTTTCTATGTGACTGGGGTGGAAAAAAATTACGTTTGATTAAGTGGATAGATGAATTTTCTTGGGGACTAACCCTTTTGTTGTTTTTTTGTTGTTGTTGCTATTTGTTTTCTTTCCTCAAGAAATTAATCTCTCTTCCCCCTCCCCCCTCCGCCAAATAACAGTTCTACTACCTGCTTGTAAAGTAAATTGTAGTCAGAGATTCCAATGTGAATCTTGAGAGATTTATTTATATTTGGTGGTGTGTGGGAAAGCCCAGTGCTGTTCTCTAAGCAGTGTTAACAAATATAACACAACAATATGGGGGTTTTGGTGAACCCATTTATTCTTTTTTTAGCATTGGAAAATAGTTGAGATTACAGCAGCCGGAAGACGGAGCCCAGCTCATCTTAGAGTGCTGGCTGCGCAAAGCATGGAAAAAAAAACTTTTATGTGACTGGGACAAAGTTTCACTCAAGACTGGGCAAAGCGACAACCTTGCAACCACCGAAGTATCGCTACTGGTTTTAATTTATAGTGTCAGTCTAAAAAAAGAAGGAGACAATAAATTTTCACAGATCTTTTCTAAAATGAATAAGCACTGATTTGCTCGATTTGGTTAATTAAGAAGTGTTATCCAGATATCTCCAGTGACAGAGATTTCTCCTTTTAAGAATCCTACCCATGCTTTAATTGCATTGTGTGCAGTGTCTCCCACATAGTCACTTATTTAACGTTCTATTAAAATACTTGGACTAGTGTATTTATATAGCTCTGTCTAACGAGATGACTCGTTTTGAGGAGATTTTGCAGAACTAAATGTTGCCAGTCATTTCAGGCTGTTTTTTTGTCAGTATTTGCCATTATGCTGCTCTTTTTTTTTTTTTTTTTTTTCTTTTCTTTCTTTAGTTTTCACTGCTTGATTTTGAGACCTGTGTTACTGTAAATAATACATAAAGGAAGAAGCATTTTGTTTCACTTGAAATATTTCTTCTTGCACTGTAGGAGCATGAAGCTAGCAAATTAATATATAAAACCAGAAACCATGGTCATACACCAAGGACTTTAACGCATTTTGCATTGCTTCTCCTCCAGCAATTAGAGCCACTCTTAATGTGGACTGCAGAGAGAAAACCGAAGCTCTTGGGCTTGTCGGATAACTTAATTGCACCAGTTTGTTTATGTTTGTGAACAAAATATTTCCGCTTTGTTTCACAATGAGAACTGTATACTTGCTGCAAATACAGATTGCATGTGTTGGGCTAGTTGTCAGCCTTTTCTTGAAGGGTGCTAATCTCCACAATAGCATTTTGACCCCTTTCGTGCAATTACTTCATCAGTGTGTGTAGTCCTTCCTCCCTGTAGTTCCAATAATGACACTGAATAGTTTGGTGGAATTGATTGAAAGTCTGCATGCTGCAACTGAGGTTTTTTTCTTTATGAAGACCTTGTAAAATGTCCAATTAAAAATGATTGGTTTAAGCATAATATATTCAAATGCAGGCATCTAAGAGGAGAAAACAGAAGATTTAAGCTATATATTGTAATAGTTTGCAAAAGCAAGATTTACTTTTCCTTTCTTTTTCATTTTAAGAGCTGGTGTGTTGGGTTTTTTTTTTTGGTATTTTTTTGCTATTTTCAGTAGGAAAACAAGGAAAAGAAGTGTGAGGACAGGACTAGGAAATGATGTAACCATTTGCCTACCACATTAGTTTGCTAAGTAATATATGTATAAAAAGGAATACATGTGAGTTGGCTATTACCTTCAGCTTCAGAAGATTTGAAGTTCTTTTATGATATCAGAGTTAGCCCTTTACATTAAAATTTGATAAAAAGTTAGTATTAGTATGTCTCACGCCACATAATATTGTTAGACTGTTGATTTCCTGGCAAAAAAAGGTAAATTTCCCATCGGAGCCTAATGAACTACATAGGCTCGTTGTTTGGAGCTCAGCTGTGTGGCTGAATTCCTGTGTTAAATGCTTGGACATTTTCATTTGATTCTCTCTTGTGCAGAAGGATACTTTTCTGTAGTCCCGAAGAAGAACCAAGTAACGCCTAGCTTGATTCAGATTAGCTGATAGCACACATCTCCTGAGACAATTTGACGGTACAAGCTCATACACCAAGCATCTCTTACGTATGCAAGACAACTGATTTAAAAAGAATGACATGTGCAATTAATTAAAGATCTGGCTTTATTAATGCACATTCTTTCAATTTTTGCATGTTTTGTAATATTTGCTGCTTATTCTTTTTCCAGAGGCAGGTCTTCATAGAATACTGACAGTCTTCACTTCTTAAAACATCTCAAAATGTTATAATTACCACATCTTTTTTGTATTCATTTTCCTTTTGCTCACATCGAATTAGAGATGTTATCTGTTATGTAAAACTTTTACCACCTATTAATATGAGATATTTTTATAATCTCAGTTGTGCTTGCATGGCTGTAGCATGTAGAACTTTCATTACATCCAGCTGAAACTTATTACCAGAACCAAAACCTCCTTCAGCCATGTTCATGAATAGGTGATTGTTGCAACCAACAGTCAGCTGAGAGTTTTCACACTGTTAATTTTTCATTTTAGTTCCTATTCTGAATTTGGATTTTTCTCTAAGTAGCCCCATCTTAATTCTTATATGTTTTTGTATACATTTTCGAATGAAGGCAATTTAGTAGTAATATTGCACTGATGCCATTTAAATGATGTTAAGAAACAATGAATGCTTGTTCTGAGATGAGTGGGAAAGAGCTGTTTAAATGTCTATTTTCATGAATATGTTTTTTTCAGGAAGTGAAGAATGGATGACACAGGGTGCCATTTTTCCACACTTAGGCTTTTGTGTGGAAATACAGGTCGTCCTGTGGCTAATCCGTTCCCCTATGTCCAATCTGTCCTTCAGTGTTTCAAAAGATGAATAGAGCTGTGAAGCCAGAAAAGGGTATTGTGATATATAATTGCAGTCCCATGCCTGCCTGATCTTCCTGCAAAGCAATTTAACATACTCTAGTCAGCTGCAGCCAGTATGAGAGGGTGTTAAAAACTGAAATATCTGAAAAAATTGTGCATGTACCATTGAGAATTAAAAGGAATTGCATTCACTACTCATGCCTGATTTAAAATAATTTATAATCTATTATTTTTAACATATTTATTCAGAGAGAACTCAAAATACTGAGTTGATGTTACACACATTAATTGTGGGAACTCCTTTGTCCCCAGACAAGTACCCTTTTCACCTATTAAGACATTTTAACTGCTCAGACACAGTAGTGCTGGGGAAAGGTAAAAGAATACAGTTTGTAAATGTGTCTTCCAATCCTGTGGAAAGTAACACAGTTAGGGAGTAACTTCAGAAGGGTATCAGAGCCAGGGTGTGTTACAACCCTGGATATACTTTAAAGCTTTGCTTATCCTGTTACTGCTCATTAGGAGACTGGAATGTCTTATCTGTCAAGGGTGATTTAATATTTTGAATGGTTTATGAGAGCAGGGTGGTGTGAGCCTTGTTTGGAGAGGTACTACACAGAGACACGGATTCAGTTGCAAGATTCTTACTTAAAATATAGAGAATTGGAGTATTCAGATCTTGAAACCACATTCTTAACCTGCTGGGTAGATGCTCTACTGAGCTCTGTAGTAAGCTGTGTGAAACGGAGTGATTTTCTGTTGATAGGCTGCTGCAGTTAAGTAGAGACAAGAGAATTCCAATACTCGGTTACAACTAGATTATGGTTATTTACCAGAACTTCAATCTCACTTGTGCAGATCTTATATATACATGAATAAGGTATCTGTTTAGTACATTTTCTGTAATTGTCTTTTTTTTTCTGCCTTAGGCACAAGTTAGCAATTATTAGTTACACTCTTGTTGGTATTTTTCTGTCAAACACTTTTAGAGGAGCTAATGCCACAATAGCAAAAAAAGCAGTAGCACTTTCTTTCAAAGAATGCATTTATTACACATAATAACTTGGTTAAGTTTTATACTTAATATCTTTATTCTGTCACTTTTTACAGATTTAACTGTTTTAGCCTGCTTTTAAAGTATTGAAAAAGCTTTATGCATATTTTTGTGCTTTTAGGGTGTACATTTTGATACTGAAAATAATAAGGTGCATTATTCTACTTAGCTGTGTAACCCCAAACAACTCTGCTACTCCTCTGCTAATGTTTGAAAATGTCTGCTGACAGTATACCCAAGATATTTTTTTTTTTTCCAAAGCTTCTGTTCATATAACCTGATAGCTTTATAATGTTGGTAAAACTAATATTCCCTGCTGTGTAAAACACCTTGAGGAAAGGAGCTGTTATCTTCTAAAACTTATTGAGAGTTTGACCCTTCAAATTTTCCTGGAAAGAATTTGAATGTGAATTATTATGACACATAATATTGCTGTTCCTTTAAAACTTATTTTTCTTTTATCATTTAAACATTAAAAAGAAAGACTTGAAACAAATAAACAAAGTGAGAAGGAGAGTTGCTTTTAAGAATGTGGGGGAGAAAGACTAGTTTTATGTTAGAGTTGTTTTTTTTTCAGTTTGCCCTTTCATGCTTAACCTGTGTCTCAAAACAGTAAGATACCTTGCCTACCAGATGTGCTGCATATGTTGCCTATACACAGTAAAACCGAGTTGAGGACAGTGTGTCCCAGCTGCAAAGACGCCTACTTTTGAAGGGTTTATTATTGTTAACGTACTATAGTATAATTCTTTTCTCCGGTGTGTCTTCTATACACTTTTTTTTGGTTGGTTGGTTGGTTTTGGAAGGGGGCAAGTTGTGGTGATGCAAATGCGGGTGAGTTTATCAGAGTAGCGCATCAGGCTAGAGAGAGGCACGGACAGAGAAGTGGAAGGTTTCTCTTCCCATCTGGGAAACAGATTTGGCAGTTCAAAAGCCCAAAGATTGAATAAATGCTACACGAGGAAATGAAATGTGGAAGTTAACCAGTCTGGGAGGTTTGTTTGCATTTTCTTTATAGTTGTATGGCAAATAAGTAATATTATGAAGACCCCTTCAGTGTCTGTTTGATAGTGCGTGGCACAGCAGGATTGTAGAAAGAAATGAGAGATGAAATAGCTTTATATTTGATTTTTAAAAAAAAAATATTTTCAGAGGGTTACAGAAGTATAGCAGTGAAAGGAAGCTATGCAGATGAAAGTTTTCAATAATTTTCTTTCCAGGGAGTCGAGAAATATGTTCTCTGTCTGGCATCTGCTGTACCAGGATATACCAAGTGGGGGAGTCTGGCAGTTTTTCTGCCCAGAGAAGGTGGCTTTGAACCAGTCTTGGGGTATGGGTGGAGAAAATGAAAGACCCGTATGTCTTCACAGGGAAGTGCACCAGAGATGGTATAAAGCCCCTAATTTTCCCAACTCAGAAACTTGAAAAAAAGGAATTAGTAACAGATTTTCAGTAGCCTTTCTATGACCGCCTGCTTTCATGCCTCAAGAGCACAAGAGAGGAATTATTGACCTTTCTCAGCATTTATCAGCACTACCTGCTCCTAAAGGCAGTGTTATAGACTGATGTGAGTCACATCACACAGAAGTACATGCTTTTTAGATCTGTTGACTAATATTTATTTTTCTTGTTTCTTAGCAAGTTTACACTGTATTAAATATAAAACTGGAATAAAAATGACACACACAATGAGATTCTTTTAAATTAGATTTAAAAGAGGACTTTGGAAAAATTCAAAGAGTTCAATATAGAAAAGCCATAAATGTCTTTAATTCACTAGTCAAAATATAGATAAAATTATTCCCTTCTCATATATATGTTATAATATGTTTTTATAATCATGTGAAAAAAAAGAGGCAGCACAAGTTTTTGTACTAATAATAACAACAGTATTTGTTTTCTGGTAACGTTTAGATGTCCCAGTTGGAATCGGTGGCTCAACTGAGTATGACTGACCAACTGTAGTGTATCTTCATACAAGTCCAAGCCAGGGATCTGTTCTACTACCTGAATTTTTGCAAAGATTTATTTTGCTCAGAAGTTATATCTTCTTGACACTTACAACCCATAGTGATAGAAAGTTCTGTTTAATAACAAAATCCAATTATTTGCCTAAATGTGCTTTTTATGCCTGTTCTAGAAATCCAACACAATATAATGAATCCTTCTATTCATTATATTTTACCTTTGGCACTACATCAGCTCACAAGTAAATTCTAGTCAGAACAATAGATCTTTCTAATTGTTGTTAGTCTTGTAAAAAGCAATGAGTAACGTATTTGAAATATATCCAAACAGCAAATTAACATATAAATAACCAGAAAAAAAATAATGTAATGGATCAATATCTACTGAAATATTTTCTAAAAGCAGACGCTGTACTAATGTGTGTTTCCATGTGAGTGATTTATTATTTTTGACTCTATGGAGGAAAGTAGAAGATCGCGTTAATTTGTCAGGTGAAAAAACACATTTATAATAGACGAGCATATTCTGGATCTCAGCTTCTTTCTAATGTGCCACGAGGCTATATGGTATTCCAAAATCTAGACGTTTAATTGTAGTCATACACGAGGAAGGATGTGGACCAAATTAAGTGGATCCACAGGAGAACAAAGGGAATAACTGCAACTTTAGACGATATGACCTAGAAAGGAGCACTGAAGAGACTAGAGTTTTTGAGCTTAGAGAAGAGATCAGTAGCATGATAAGAGATTTCACTGGGTAAAATTCTGCCTTAAGAGTAAGAAACTATTCTTTCTGTAAAGTGGGAAGATTGCAAGATGCAATGAGTGCAAACTAATTTGAGGGAGATTTAGGTTAGACATTAGGGAAGATTGCAGCAAGGCAAATTATTGCTGTGCATCAGGAAAGACTTGCCAATGGCAAAAACAGTTAAGCAGGGGAATAGAATTTCTTGTGAAGTTGTGAAACAGGAGAGTCTTGCTTTCAGGTTAAAATATTATCTGTTGGGAATAGTATCAAGTTGAAGCAGACAGGCCAGCTCTGTGACTTCTTGAAGTTCCTTAAAGTTTTATCCTCCAAAATATGTACTTACATGAAACTTAACTTAGAAAAGGTGAAAGATATTTAAACACCTGAATTTAAGGCAGTTTTCTGTTGACTGCTGGAGTGAACAGCCCAATGAGAAGACACACTAGGATCTGAAAGTATTCGGAGGACAAATAAAACCTCAAGAAAACAAGCAGTGTTTTAAGTATTTTGTTAGCTAAATCATGCCACTTTTTGAGTTGCAGATGTAATTAAATAATAATAATAAAAAGGAATAGAAAATCTAATGAATTATGTAGTTAAAGTTAAAGATCACTCTTTTAAGTTCTACCTACGTTGCAGGCTCCTCAGGACTTGAAGGCATCCTGAAGCAGGGCTTTGCTCTATTCACTCTTTTTTGTGTACAGACAACAGTGAAATTAGAATGTTACTGTCATTCACTTTCTGATATTCCTTATAGGATAAGGATTTGGATTAAGGTTGTTTGAGCTCTGCCCGTCTGTTCTTGTTACTCCAGCACCTGGGGGACTTATCTGCAGGTGAATCTCTGGGTGCTCTGACCTCTGGTATGGGAAGTACAGAACAAGGCCCACAAGATGGTTAGCTGCAAATGGCTTTAGAGAGGTTCTCTGTCAATCTGTGCCTGTTTGGTGTTATGGATGATTAAGAGCTTTGTGTTCATTTCTGTCTGTAATAGTGTGTACCTTGATGCAGTGCTGGACAGTTTTTATGATGTCTGCATGGCTTCAAATCCAGTAGCAAAAGGCAAATTAGCAAATTGTGCTGACAGAAAGGCTTGTGGATTGAGATAAGGACAGGGAAAGATCAATCACTAATTACTGTCATGAGCAAACCAGACTTGACTCTGGGAAATTAATTGAATTTATTGCCAATCAAAATCAGAGTAGGGTCATGAGAAACAAAACCAACTTTTAAAACACTTTCCCCCCACCCCTCCCTTCTTCCCAGGCTTAAATTCACTCCCAGTTTCTCTACCTTCTGCTCCCTTGAGCGGTGCAGGGGGTTAGGGTATGGGGGTTGCGGTCAGCTGTCTCTGCCACTCCTTCCTCCTCGTACTCTTCCCCTGCTCCAGCACAGGGTCCCTCCTCTGGAAGCAGTCCTCCACAAACTTCTCAAACACAGGCCCTTTCTATGGGCTACAGTTCTTCAGGAACGGCTCCAGCATGGGTACCCCTGCCATGGGGTCATAATTATTGCCAACAAATCTGCTCCAGCATGGGCTTCTCTCCCCACAGGTCCACAGATCTTGCCAGGAGCCTGTTCCAGGACAGGCTTGTGACAAACACATCCAGTATGGGGTTTTCCATGGGCTGCAGGTAGATATCTGCTCCACCATTAACCTCCATGGGCTGCGGGGGCACAGCCTACCTCACCATGGTCTTCACCACAGGCTGCAGGGGAATTTTTGCTCTGGTGCCTGGAGCACCTCCTCCCCCTCCTTCTTCACTGACCTTGATGTCTGCAGAGTTGTTTCTTTCACACATTCTTACTCCTCTCTTCTGAATGAAATTGCTGTGGCACAGTTTTTTCTCCCACTTCCTAAGGGTGTTATCACAGAGGTACTACCACAGTCTCTGATGGGCTCAGCCTTGGCCAGCTGCAGGTCCATCTTGGAGCTGTCTGACATTGGCTCCATCAGACATAGGGAAGTTTCTAGCAGCTTCTCACAGAAGCCGACCCTGGTAGGCGTCTTCACTAGCAAAATCTTACCACGCAAACCCAATACAGTGCAAATTGTGCTTGGAGGAAGTCTTGTGTGGAATTTGTTCACGTCTCTGGAACAGTTAAGCACTACAAAGTTTTTCTACTTAGAGGCGTAAAAGAGCTGGGTACTAGATATTGTTTCCTTGAGCATCACTAACATTTCTTCAAAGACAGGAAATAAGAAAGTTCTTAGAAGTGACTGCGTTGTAAGTTAAAATTTCTTCACCCTTTTACACTAGTTTGTCAAAAAGCTCTCACATTTTATGTAGTTCTGTGGTGGCTGCTAAGTAATCATGACAATGATATTGTAGAATATCTTTTGTACTATGCTACGGTTTTTATTGTATTAAATTGCATGTTTTTCTTCATGATTCTTTCAATACGAATTTATGGCTTTAAGGAAAAAAAACCCAAACAACTGCTCCATTACTGAGAGTTGTACATGTTTTAGAGATGTGCATCATGGATCTGGGAACAGATTTAGCCTCAAGAGAAGCAAACAGTTGTTTGAAACGGTCACTGCTTGAGTATCACCTTGCTTACGGCTATGAACTAATTGAGATTAAACTAAAATGATTGTGAGATGCTTCCTTTTCCTGTGCATCGGCAGTTCCCGCTATCTGTTAATGCTTTAAAAGTATTATTTAGTCATTAAAAGAAATGGATGAGCTTCTGGGTTTCTCTTTTGTTCTAGCTTCTGCCTTTGTTTTTCTAAATACATGCTGGTAGATGAAGTAAAGAGTCTTCTACTTCATTTACTGTGAGATCTTGTAACTGTTGTAAGCATTTTTGTGCACTTGGCTATAAAACTATATAGATTGCACCAGATGCTGCTTTAACTTATTTTATAGAATTATAATGGATGTTGATGAGTCTTAGAGTCAAGCCTTTAAAGATAAAAATCCCTTTACCGTGTGTTATTTCTTTTTGATAGTATATAGTAACAATCCCATTTTATTCAATCTTTTCACCTTTCCATTATTTTGATTAGCATTTCAGTAAAACTTTGTATATTTTAAGAAGCTTTTTGTCTTTCTTAGAGACTCTTAACAACATTAAAAATGTATTTTACCTGTTATTTAATTAATAAGTGGCATGATTTTCAAGTGGGCTGAAGACCCAAGAACTCCCATGGCTGACAACTAGAGATAGTGTGATTAAACATACGGGTTGAGCACTTTCTTGGCCATGTCCACTTACTAATTTCATGCCAAGGCCCAACAGGTTTACTGATTAGTTCATAGCTAGAAAAATACCCATTTATTTTGATATATGTACAACACTTGTCATGTTAATTATTTATAAAAAATACATTGTAAGATCAGTGTATAAATTTGCAGCAGGTTTTCCTTTTTAATGCACTTTCCTGAGCCCAAAAGCATTTTGCAAGCTAAACATAGCCTTTCACTTTTAAGCAAACTGTCTCTAGTAGCAGCCTTCAAAAAATACTCTATAAGGTATGAAAGTTGAAAGAAGCAATGTGATTAGGGAAAATGAGTACACAATTTGGTGTTTGAAATGAAATCTTGTCTCCATTTGAGTTGATGGTGAACTTCTTGCTGTTTTCACTGAAGCCCCAGTTTTAGCTGGATTAGGCAGCATGAGGCTCTCCTTTGGTATACTTTTACCTTGGTTTATTACTTGGGAAAGCATTCTTTTCTATCTTTGAGCTCTTTTCAAATCAACTATTTAAAGCACATACTTCACTGGCTAGATTCTGCTTCAGACTACTGTTCTTTGTCCCATACTCAGGCACTCCAGCTCCTGGTGACACTCTCTTGCTACTGGTAAAATGAGGTTGTTTTCTTTGTTCCACAGATGCTAAAAACTGACTGTTGTGTAACTGCATACTCCAATGCAGTGAATTATTAGGGTTAGTAATGCACTGAGGCTTTACTTAGAGCCAGTACCTTTGCAGTCACTTAACAAATATAGAGACACTTGGAATTCAGAGAAGAGGTAGAAGGAAAAGATTTTTAAATTATACATGAGCCCGTAGTTAAAATAGCAGAAGTTATGAACTATCATTTCTTCTCAGTGTCTCTTCACAGGCTTAATGCTTCTCTCCAGCTGGAGTTGTCTGATTTCTTTAGTGGTCCTTGTCCACTTCAAGTATGGCCTTCCTTTTGCCTTCTGTCTTGCGTGCTCTCACAGGCAGCTGCATTCTGCATGCATGTGTGGGAATACAGGCAAAAAAGGAGATGGTCAAGAGGTCTGTTATGATTCAGAACATTGTGCTTTTCCTCCCTGGTTTCTAGGCTTTCTTGGAGGTAAATTCTGTATTACATTTGCCTGTGCGCTTGTTTAACTGTATATATAGCCTTGAGTGTCTCTCTCTGCATTATAAAATTCTTCAGTCTGTTTTTTAGGTTAGGCTGGGCATATGATTTAGTTCATTGGGCATTAGGCCATTGTGTATTAGCTAATATGTTACCAGTATTCTCATTTAGTTTGTTAGAATACAGTCTGAAAGTTTTCTTTTCTAATACTGTCAGAGAACTAAGATGAACAAGGAATCTGTGCCACTTTTATAGTTACTTCCTCTTTGTTAGATGGGAATTTCTCACTAGATGACTTGGTTGCAAACTTCCAGGCAACCGATCCCTTAGGAAGCCAGTACAGCCCAGAGAATCATAGAATGGTTTTGGTTGGAAGTGACATTAAAGATTATCTAGTTCCAATCCCTTGCCATAGACAGGGACACCTTCCACTAGACCAGGCTGGGGAAACCATGTCTATATGCAGTTAAGCTTGTATATTTTCACATGCATTTTGTTGTAGTGTTACCTGTTTAAAGTTTTCTTCTCCAGTTTTGTGAGCTCTATCATGGTGAGGGCTAAAATGCATTAGATTTATAATATCTCCTAATATTAAACCCAGTTCACAGAAATTTGATGTGTTTAGTAGCCTATATTATGTAGCCAAATAAATGTAAAGTCTCTTTGTTACGGGTATTTTAATGAGTAGTTTGAAAATCATTATCAGTTCACAGGATGAGATTTGCAAACCTCCCTTTTTCAGCAGACAAATAATGGAAGTAAAATTAAAAGGAGTAGCTTGTCTCTCAGATTCCTTCTAATGCTGTAACTTTCTGACATGATGTGGAAGATGTCAGACCTATCTCTAGGCTTGTATAGTTCCTTTCACTCTAAAGAGAACAGCAGACACCTGTGCATCTATAGACAGGCAGGCTCTTGAATTCAGTAAAGCTGTCCAGTACTAGAGTGGCATGTCAAAACACAATTTTCTTCCTAAGAAAACAGAGCAATCATATTTTCTCTCTCTTTCTTTTAGCAGTAAAAAGGCAAGAAAAGGGAGCAAGAAAAGGACTGCAATTTGCAGCATATTTTCATTTTCTAAATAGTTTATAACTATAAAAGCCAAACAGAAACCTTTGCCATAAAACTACTCATTTGTTTGATTGCTTTCTCCTGCACTTATTTATGTCATGACTTAAAAGTTGTCAAGATTAAGCAGAGATGTGCTTGCTATCTGTGATTGAATCCTGACTTGTCAGTGTGGCTTCATCTTTTAATACAAAATGTAGCTATTTAAAGTAAAACCAGCTATTCTGAACCTCTGTGTGAGAAAAGGTTATGTACAAACACAAAGGAAATAAAGAGTTTGTAATAAAACCTCAATGTTAATTTACGTTTTGAAACAACAAAAAGTTGCCATAGTAACATGGTTGCAAAAATTTTCTAAATCTCATGTATTAGACTGAGGAAACTCTTAACTTGCATGACATGTTTCTCAAGTTTTGTGAATAAGAAACATAATACTGTGCGTGTTTGTGAGATTTGCCTCAAACAGTTTACATTTGTGAAAAACATAATAAAATATGAAGGTACTGGTAAGTTATGCAAACCGAGCCTTTTCCAATCAACTTTCTAATTATGTTGTTCCTAAGATAATTGTTACTTAGTTAGGTTTTTTTTCCTAAAAACATAGTCAAATATACAGGTATTTTTCAGTATAAGGATTTGTTGTTCAGCAATTGTGCATTTAATATTGATGATTTTAAAATATATGGGGCAGCATTTTCTGTCTTTTCTCATAAACTTCTTTTTAGTTCTATTTAATTCATTAATTTTTTTTTTTTTTTTTTTTCCTAGAACAAACTTACCGATAATATTTTCTGTATGGAACTGGACTTTGGTAAACAGACCAAAAAATAGAGTTAATAGTGAGATTCAGTTTTGCTATTTTAAAAGGCCAGTTTTAGCACTGTACACTATGAGTATTGTGAACTCTAGTTCTGAGTGCCATGGACTACTCTGTTAGTTTTCTAACTCCATGTGCAGCCAAACTGAGTAAATTTCTTTTACGGAGCAATTTTCAGGGTCAGTTGTTTAACTAGTTAATTTACTGCATATCTCAAGTCTCAGCAAACAGTCAGTTTGTATCATTTTTTTCCATGTTATTTATATGTTTTATATAAAAATATATATATAAATATATATAATGTTATGTTTAAAAATTGTGTAAGAAATAATAACATTTACCCACAATCATCATCTGATGCTTTCTAAATACTGTGGTGTTGGAACTAGCTCTACTGAGGATGGCCAGTGACCTCTTGACTCATAGGATGTCTGAGCTGTTTAACTTTTTAAGATGGAGATTTTGCTGCTGCCTGATCCAGTTGAGTGTTATAGCTTGAACTATTCTTCCGTACTGGTATGTTAGATGTAAAAATAGATCTCATTTTTGAATATGTTGAATATAATAAGAGAAACTACTTACCACTAGACAGTACTAAAGATATTCCACCATTTTTCAGCTGCAATTCTATTGCAAAGTCTCCTTTTCCGTTATAATTTTTTAGTATTTTTTTTTAAGTAAGAGTTAAGTTCTTTTTTATAAAATCATAAAAAACAAGTTGAAAGCCCACAGGAGAACTGAGTACACCTAAACCATTGCTCTACTTTAAGACCTCCAATGATGGAGATTCTACAGCTTTCCTGGATTTTCATGCTGCACTCATCTATTATGTCTGCATTTGCTCTGAGTGGTTGCTGCAATATCAATCATCTTGTCATGTGGGAAGGCTGGAGCAGAAAGCACACACACACACACACGAAGCTCTTTGAAATCCTAACATACTTAACCCAATTAAATTGTAAATGTAGTGCTTTAGGTATGTTTGCTGGGTTGCAGTTGCAGAATGTGGTGAATGGCAGGTCAAAAAGCAGTGTTCACTCCCTGCTAGAGAGGAGGGAGGACCTGCTGAGGACACCAAGGGTAAGCAGGAGGTGTGGCACCCCTAACTGGGGAGACAGTGCTGATGTGCTTTGTATTTATATCCCCTACTTCTGCCATCATCCTGTGCTCACATCCTGGGAGCCACCTACTCCACATAACTGGGGCATCCAAATGGCTTCTTGTACTGCCCTGAGTGTTCTTCCTTTGCTTTTCCAAATATCCTGGGTCAACAGAATAATAGTAGGTCTAGAGTTTACCAAGGATTGTTATTTAACGATATTTCAGAATTTTTAAATGCAGAGCCCATGAATGTTGCTGTTAAGGAGAAGCATCCATGAAGCTCTTGACTACCTTACTGTGGTTGCCCAAGACTTGCTACGTGTTGCAAAGACAGTTTATACCAATGTATTCAGTATTGTGACTACTGGCTTTCTCGTGTTGTTCTTCTTCGTTTGGAAAGGTAAATGTGTAAGGGAGAATTTTTATTGATTTTTTTTCCTATTTTCAAAATACATGAGTTCCTCTTCATTCAAGACAGAGAATGCATTCAAAGAAGCACACTTCACTCTCCAGCAGTACGATTTCTCAGTTTTGAAGGAGGTCACTGGCAAACCTCTGTCCAATGGGAGGAAACTGGGAAATAGTAGGATAAAAAGTCAAGTTTAAAATCCATTTTTATATAAACATTTGGTTCTTGGAAGCATTTAGGACACACAGTTGCTGCTGTTGTCAATCTTGAATATTTTTGAAAATCATCCATCTCTAATTACTACTTGGTAAAGTCTTACGTTTATGTTTCTGTTTTCAAAGTCTTGGCAAATATATATTTTTGATAGAGATGTTAATAAACTTACATATTTTAGTGAAAAATCTATTAGGAAATATTCTTTACATGCCCTTTAGCAATGTCCATCTTCTGCAGTTTTGTATGTCAGGGTGCTGAAAGGACCAGCAGCTTCTTGGGGCTGGGCTGTGGGGAGCATTGGGGCTCCCCAGGAGAGCCAGACTGGCAGCCAGGGATTGTCCCACCCCAACCAAGAGTAGGATAGCCAGTGCCTCAGGGGTAGCCCGAGTCTTGGGCATTGGGCACCTCCCTGGGAACAGGCTGAGGCCAGGCTGGGCCGTGGGCCCACAGGTGGGTCTGATGTGGTAGAGCCCATGGCCAGGCAGGACATGGCTGTGGCAACATGGAGACTAGCCCTGCTGCGGTGTCACTGGGATGGAGCCTGACAGTCCTGGAGGGCTGGAATGGAGTCCTGGGTTGTGGGCAGGGTGTGCCAGGCAGGGACATTAGTGCTTTCAGGGCCCTGACATTCTATCTACTTTTGTAGCTGATCTAGTAAGAAAGTCACCTAAAAGTATTATTTATTTATTATGCAGCACGAGAATGCCAGCATTCATTGACACACTGATTTATTTTGCAAATTATGTGGCAGACATATACTTGTGTTTTAAAGACCATGTGCTTTGCTTTATGGATGTGGTAATGGGTCCTAAACAACCTCAATCTGGACTGGCAGCTGAAGAGAACTTGACTCCTGTGATTAGGATGATTGATACAGCCCTGCTTGATTTCAGTACTTTTAGGAAGTAGGATCAGTGCTTCTCAAAATGCTACTTTTTCAGAAAGGTAGAAAAGGAATGCAAAAGAGGATGAGTACTACTGAGTTGAACTGTATTGGACTTTCTCTAAGCCATCACTAACATATCAGTTAGGTCCTTCTTCTCTTAGCTGTGTGCAATCAGAAGTATGTTGCATTTTAGTAGTACTTGGAAGTTTAAAAAAGGCACAAAGTTGTGTGCCACGGATGTGAGTCTGTGAAGTGTCTTGAGATGCTGCTTAGAAGGCAACATTATACCACTGCAGGCTACTTTTAAACTAGTACTTTCATCTCCTTTCCAGTTTCCTTTCTTCCACCTGATTCTCCAGCCATTAAATAACGTTGAATATGGGACAACATAGTTCATCTACAGCAATGTACTACATTGGCATGACGTAGAGTTCAGGAATCATTGTAGCATCACACAGAAGGAGACACTCAGGACTAAGGAAAAGATGTAGTTGTACACAGTAATCTTAAAACAAATTGTAGAAATTTGGAGCCTGGTTAAATGTTTTTTCTTCTCTCTCTCTATTGTTTATTATGATGTTACAACAACACGACTTGCATCCCCATAAGTAAAGTAATACTTCTACAGTATTTGTTAATGTGGTAGAGTAGCTCATACTTTAAATGTTGTCATGCTTGAGTCATATATAAATATATTGATTCATTTAAACGGCAGTGATACAAAGTGTCCTTAGTATTTCTGTATGCAAAAGACAGGCTGTTATGTCAATGAAACCCACATTGTCCTTTTGTGGCATAATTTCCATAGTTTTCAATTATGATTTCTCTTCTCAAATGACATTTGATAGCACTATGATCTGCTGCTGGTAAATCAGTAGTCAGAACTCTTTTCTAACCCATCCATCTAGAAGAGCGTGTACTCTTCCTGAATTCTGCAAGTATCTCAGAAGCTCTCTGTGTACAGATCATGTGCAATGAATTTTACCGGCGAAACAGTAGTTGTCTTTCCCTCCTCTGCTACGAAGGCTTTGCTTTGTATTTTGGTTGTATCACAATCCCAGCTGTCCTGAAGCTTTGTGAAGCTTCTGTACAGTTCTGTGGCTTGATAGGCGTAAATGCACATTTCTGGATGGTAGTCTGACCAAATTTTGTTCTGGCTGCAAGAGTGACTGCTTGCAGTAGTGTGGATGTTCTGTACTTGTAAGAGAGCTTGCACATTCATTTGCATCTCAGTATATGGAACAGCCTTCTGTTTTTTGGTTGTATATGATGACTGCAATTTGGATTTTGGATGAAAATAGGTAATGTTGTGACCACATATGTGATATACTTATTTAATTTTTAGTTCAAACATGTGGTGAAAGGTTTACTTACATTTTAGAAATCGTGCTTTTCATATTCTGTGCAGGTAAAAACACCCTTAGTTATATATTCTGAATGTTCAATATCTTGAAAATTGAGTAAACATGTTTGAAGTGC
The DNA here is from genome assembly GCA_013396935.1 of Baryphthengus martii. Lineage (NCBI taxonomy): Eukaryota > Metazoa > Chordata > Aves > Coraciiformes > Momotidae > Baryphthengus > Baryphthengus martii. Next base: position 116,827 of record VWZK01011252.1, read on the forward strand.
ATGTTTGTGTTCCATGGTATTAGATATACATATACTGTGAATATTAAGGTGAAGAACATTTCATACGTAAAGTATGCAAGGGACTTGAATATTCTGACTAAATGCTTATTAGTATATGTCATTAGTTTTAAGCAACTTTGTTTTTCAAAGGTTTATAGCAAGAGGTGGAAGATGGAGAATAATTACAGCCCTGTCAGCTGGGCAAAGACAGTTGCTGCCTATCAGTTAATAAGGGTAAATTCTGAGCTTGCAGGCCCAAGCAGTTGTTGGCAAAACCATGGCTTTCAGTTCTAGCTACATGTATTACACGTTTCCTTATAAATGAAAAGTTAATAGTCTTGAACACTGTAGATCCCATCTGTCTTTGGATCAACTCTGCAATTGTTCTGTTGCTCAAGTCCTTTTGCTCTCTTTTTTGCCCTTTCCCAACTTTTATTCATCTAATTACATTTTTCAAGTTAAGCACCTGAACTTCAGTCATAGACCGTAACAGTCAGCTACATATATTCTGTCTATAAACTGTGTTTGTGGGAGGGTTTTTTCCCCTTTACTCCTTTCAGGGACTGTTTCAAAATTTCATTGCTTTTGTTACTGGATATGTGACTTTTTTTCAGCCTTCAGTTATTTGTAGCATGTATCCATTTGTTATTTTGCACTTTACTTCCTTCCAGTGTTTATCCCTGCTGAAATTATAAATATACTCTTATTTTTTCTTAGCCTTTGTCACGCTAAAGAAAAAAAATAATATTTTTTTCCAGCACTACTTCAGAATATATACGCGCAGTACATTTATCATTTGTCACAAACACTGGCTTGAAAAGGCATAATCTGAATTTTAACTGTCTGGCAGTGGCGTTGAGCACTAATGTTTATAGTTGCCTCCCTCTTTTTAGCAGTATCTTTCCTATTCCCTTTTGTTAGGATAGCAGTTGTCCTTTCACAGCCTCAAAACAGTGATAGTGTGCAGTTAAACTGTCATCGGTTCACCGTTTCAGCCATTTCCAACTAGTACATTTCCAAATTTTTCATATACATTTATTTTTAGTTCCTGCCTACTTGGCTTTCCACTTCATTGTTCTCATCCCACTTCTGTTAAACCCATCATCAGAAAGGTAGTCAGTTTTTCCCTCTGTTGTATTTTGAGCTTTTTCTGTATTAACAATGCCTCTGAAATTTGTGTCTCAGAATTCTTTTCAGCTTCTAATTTAGATGTACAATAAAAAGAATTCAGTAACCGCATTCACAGTAACATTTTATTTTGCACATGAAAATGTGCTGGTCTAAAAAGTAAGATTTAAGATCTGATACGGGTTTAAGCTGGCATTTGAAGGTTAGATTTCCAAATTAAAACTTGTGCCTGCCTCTCTGAAGACTTGATCAAAAGTAATATAAGCTTGTATAGGTAGATGAGTTTTTTTGGGACTTGCATCTTATAATGTTCCAGGCTTTCATAATTAAATTAGGAAAATATGCTCGTTCTTTTTTTTTAACTGAACTCATAGTGGTTGGTTTAGCTGTGACAATTAATATTTAATGAATCATCTCTAATTTTATACTCTGTATTTTTTCTTCCTGTTTGTAGCTATAAAACCACTCAAAATGTGTGGTGATTTTCACTTAGTTTAGGAAAAGTATCAGCAGAAGAATTATTTGGGCTATTTGTTCTCTGATAGTTGCACAACAATTGCGTGGGTTTTTTTTTTAGTTGTTTGGTTTTATTTTTTGATATCTGCTGTTTGAGAATGTAGTTTGAAATTGCTGTGGCTTTTACATCTACAAAGAAAAGCTTAGTGTCTTACAAATTTGACTGCATATTTTCAAGAGTATTAAGGATGTGGGCTTTTCAATTTGATTTTGTATTTTTAAGTATTCTTAGTGTAAACAGATGATTAGCATGTAGGAGAGGATTATTTTCAGAGTTTCTTATGTTTTTGTTTTTAAAATTTAGGAACTCCTTTAAATTTAGAAGCCCCAAAAGGCACTACAGAACAAAGTGGTGACAAATTAACAAATTTAGACATAAATTGCAACAGAAAAGCTTAGGGTTTTGGTCCCGAGATACCTATCTTGATTTAAAAATAACCCACACAACCAACAAACCAAACTGCTTTTAGCAACCACATAGGTGAAATTAGATTCCCAAATGTATATTGTTTCCTACGGAGGATTGTTCCACATTGCTCACCTCTTTCATTTGTGAAGCAGCATCTCAACTTTCTCTTTCAGACCAGCATAACTGGCGGCAAAAAGTAACGTTTTGCTGGCTTTGGAGTGGAAGATGAGTGCAGTTGTCTGATGTGAAAGTCTAGTTTCCATTTTTTATAGGAACCACTTGCCTGACAATTTGACTGAAAGGTTAACAGAAGTTCATCAGTCTTTTAGGTGATTCTTTTATGTCTCAGCTTTGAACCAAGCCATATATCAAGCAAAGCTCTCTGATTTTATTCAATGCGAGAATAAATTGGATGGTCTGAGATCCTGAGATGTCTAATCCTGAAATTCACTGCAGAATTTGAGGCTATGGACCCATAGGAGCTACAGTGAGCAAAGGAAAAAACATTGTTTTCCTGTAAGCTGTTTTCCATCTCTGATTCTCTCATGTAGGATGTCCTTTATCCTATGGACTGATCTCAACATTCTGTCCTGGTCCCTTGTGTCAGCGAGAGTGATGAAAGTGTTACCTCCTGCTGGCCCTTTCGTTGTATCATTTGCCCTCAGGAGGATTTCGGAGGCATGTGCTTTATAAATGGCATCTTCTATCTTCTTTTGAAAATTGTTAATACACTTTTAAAAGGAACAGACTTAACACATTTACAGCACAGTGCAAACTATAAACTTGATTTATATGGAAGTACATATTTTACTGGAGAAGGCAGTGTACTCTAGCTGCCTATAATCTGACTGTAAATTTACAGGGTTTTTTTAATACTATAAACTAAACTAGAATTGTGATTTTCTGCAGATGGAGTATTTTGGCTGAGTTGTGTGACCTCCTTTCATCTGTAAATACATAAGTATTTACATTGCTTCACAGTAATCGCTGATTAAGGTTTTCTATTTTAGGCTGTGATTTTTTACTGTAATGTATGTTTCTCAAATACTGCAGCAAAATCTGGAGATATCTTTTTGCCTTTCAAGTAGACGTTGTTTTTTTCCCTGTTGAAACCTTTGGAGGAAAAAACAAGTAAAACTGTTACAGAATTTAAACCCTACAAGTGTGATTTGTATATGCTATGACTTTTTCATTATTTACTAACTTGAGATGCTATAAATCTTACTCTTGGAATCAAAATATTCTGCTCAGTGGCTGCAGCAGTAGCAGCGCTTAGACAGCAAGTAGTGAGTTCAGCTGACAAGATTCTGGCTTGTGTTCCTCTAACACAAACATGGCTCATGGAAAATGGATACATAGACTAATCCTGGCAGGAGTAGCAGGAACTGGGGAACGAAGAAGTTCTGTGCAGGTTGGAGAGCTGTGCAACTGATCTAAACACTGCTCATCTGCGTCACTGAACAGGCTGGGTTAAAATTCCTCAAATGTAAATAAGATTTATCAGTTTCAGCAAGCAAACCTGCAGAATTTGATAAATGTCTACAAAAGACATTTTGAAAGATAGCTAGAAAGCTTTCTTGGCCTGAAATTCAACCAGCTTTGAACTTATCTATATACTGTTTAATTAATGTCTTTGTGGAGCAACATTAAAATAATACTGGGCTCTAATCCTCTAAGAAGTAAGGCTGTCTCGAGCTACAGCTGAATTACATGCTGCATAAATTAAAATCTGCAGTGCACAGTATCTTTCTGGAGCTTTATTAAGTTGTGTGATTATGCAAAAATAGAAAAGTATGAAAATAGACATTTCCATATAATCATTGCTGTGCTGTTATCTTCCTTTTTTTTGAACATTTAAGTCCATTTCTACTCAGAATTAGCATGTTTTCATTCAATTATTTCATCTATTGCTGTTAAGAAGACTATGCTCCAGTTTGTGTTGTACATCTGGACTTTTTTTTTCTAAATTCAACGTGCTTAATAGAGGGAAAAAAAGTCATTTATTTCAACATGTCATTAATTTTCTCAATTTACTCTGCTTCTGGGTCAATAGAATAGGGTTTTCAATGTACTGTAAACTAATTCCAGTCAGAAGAAAGTGATATTAACACAAATGACATGTTTTTAAATAAGAAATATTACCAAATACTCGATGTATTTAGTCTACACAGGACTAGGCTTTGAGTAAATCTGGAATATAGCTGGCATATTAACACTGCTCATCAGGCAGAAAGAGGGAAAGGCTGCCCTTCAGAGATGAGGGTTAATTTAATCTAAACTGCCTGATGGTCTTCAGTTTGGCAGCTCCATTTGGCTGATGGAAGAGCAGAGGTGAGCCATCAGCCTGTCTCCTGCCCCGTCCCTGCCCCAGCACTGCTGGATTTCGGGGGAAGAGGGGGGATGGGGAGGACATGACTGGCTCACGCTGCTGTACTGCTCCCAGTGAAGCAGCAAGAGAGAAGAGGGGCTGAGGGTCTCTGCGGCCCCTGTGCTACCGTGCCCATAGTCTGCAGCAAAACATCAGCACGTGGAAAAAAACAAGGGGGTAAATCTGCTTTGTTGCTATGAAATCAATAGGGTTAGAGATTTGCCTCCCCTGGATGGTTCCTTTTATTTGATGGTAAATGGTATAAACTGACTCCAGGGTGGTATAAACTGAGATTATCCTCCTTCTTCATTTAACTGTTATGGAAAAGCTGACTTCAGTCCCGATGAACCCAAGTATCCAGGGTCTTTCACGCAGGGGACAAGGATCTTGATTATTTTTCTAGAACCAAGAGGTCTACTTCTCATGACCTCTGTGCTCCTCTTGCCAGGGACTCAGGCTGGGAGGGAAGCTGCTGAGATGTAAGCAAAGAAATCATCAATTGCCTAGAAAATCTGAAAGAATTGCTGGCAGCCCAGGTTCTTCCCTACTGCATGGTAAGGCCAATGCATATGGGGAGGGATCTTTCTGTATAAAAGTGAATAATCTGCGAATAGCACCTATTTACTTTTTGTTTGAAATAAAGAAAAAAAAGTGTTCACAGAGTCCAGTATCAAGCAGAGAAAGGCACTTTGCTGTTATTTCTGATATTTTTTTGTGGTTATTTTTTGGAAATTATGAACTCGTAGATTCGGTTACCTCTGAACATAGTGGTAGGAAGACATGAGCCTTTGCATCTGTTTTTAAGAGTCCAGCTGTGCACACACTGACACTGTGATTCATATGCTGACCTTAATTCATATTACAGTGGCCCTTGACAGTGTGCCAGCTGTGAACATGCACATGAAGTATAACAGGATCTGTCCTTGTGTGCTGTCATGAAAATGCAAAGCTTGTCAGCCTTCTTTTAGTTACCTTTGCCTGTCAGATGCTGTAAACAAGGATATTCAAAGTCACAAAGTATATAGAAGATACTGCTACTATCCGTCAGCAAGATCTAATTGGTTCATGTTGGACTGGAATGCTAAATGCATATGAAACCACCAATAGGAGAGAGGGAGGCCGAGTTTGCCATCATCTTTTTAAATGGGACCTTACAGACAACTTCATTGTATACACATGAAATGGTAGTTATCTTTTCATTAGATGGAAATAAGATTAGAAGACGTTGGAATGGAGCGTTGCCAAAGTTCTCACCTCTTTATTTTACCGTTGATATTCAGTCTAAGAACTGAGGGAGCCCTGTTGTTTTTAAATTGTTTAAAAAAACTGATTTTGAGTAAAAAATTCCAGATGAAAATGCTCCCTAACCAAATTACACCAGCAGATAACTTGGTTTGCACCTGTTTGATTTTAATGGATGGTAAAGACATGGGGTTTTAGGTAAATAGCCCTGTTGGAGAAAAGTGTTTTGTAATTTCGAATGGAATATTGTATGGACTGGAAAAAAAAGGAGGGGAATAATATCACAAACAACTGCAATATCCTTTGCCTTTCTGCACTACAGTTTGGTGTAGGGACAGGGTCCTGTCCAGCTTTCAGCTCCAAATAGCCAGAATAATGCCACAAAATGATTGATTTACCATTTGCTGTGGTTATGTGTCTCTATGGGGAAGCTTCTTGTTTGGACTCTGTATCCTGCCCTGTAGCACTCTGGGAACTTTACCTGAGGGGTAGCCCCGCTTTGAGAGTGTGTCTTCAGGATGACACACAGCCCCACCCCAAAGTCACAGTATGCAACTTGGTTTTGGTGAAAATACTGATTATAGTTTTGTTGAGAGATGGGTGCCAGTCTATGTTGCTCAAAGTAGGGATTTCTGTGTGAGAAGGCTGCCCAGTAGCAGCCAGCATGTCGGTGTGTTTGTTTCATGAAGTACCTTTTTTTTTTTTTTTTTTTAATGTATGGACATAGGCTTGTGAGGAAGATGGGGAAATAAGAAGAGGTCCTCTGCTTCTCAGACGATGATACTGAATTCTCACTGTTATAGAATCATAGGATCACTATGATTGGAAAGGACCTCCAGAATCATCTAGTCCAACCTTCATCCCAGCATCCCTCACCACTAGACCACAGCCTCAAGTGCCACATCTACTCGTCTCAAACACCTCCAGGGATGGTGACTTCACCACCTCCCTGGGCAGCCTGTTNAAGTGCATGACCCGGCACTTGGCCTTGTTAAACCTCATGTTGTGTCATCTCATAAAAAAAATTACTTCGAAGCACTTGCTGTATTGCAAGAACATGCATCAATCCTTCAGTTCCTGCTTCTGTGCTTAGTTGAGCTGTATCTGGCACAACTCTGCTAGCGTTTGACTTTTTTGTTGCATTGAAGCTGAAAATACATCTAGAAAAATCCAACCAGTAACCTTACAGTTCCTTTTTTTGGCCTAGTAGGTACCGAATTTCAGGTTTGTCATAGCTATTTTTCCCTGACATTTCGTATGATTATGATGTTTTACATTAGTTACGGTCTGTGGATTGATAGGAACAATGTTACTGTCACCAAAGGCTCTGCCCTAAAAATAGGTGGACACATACTAAAAGGGAGACAAAGGCAAGGCGCGGGCAGATCAGTTAAATTGTTATTGCCTTGCATGTCCGAATAAGGAGGTCAGAAATAGCAGACAAAATGAAGCATCTACGTTCAAAGGGACAGTTGCGACCACCTCATATATTCTGTGTTTAAAAAGAAAAAGAGTATATCTTGTATTTCATCACCAATTCCTCCTCCTCGATGAAATGTTAGCTGTATTGGCACTGCACTGAAGTTATTTGTTTGTAGGATCAGTCCCTCGCTGTTGAAAAGGGGAAAGAGACTTAGGCTTTCAACTAAACCAGACCAAACCAGAACCAAAAATAGATGAGACCTGATATGTTCTTTAAATAATCTGAGATCTCTTTCACTGAAGGTGCATATTGACTGGCTGAATAAATAGCATATATTTTTCTCCTAAGTAACTCCTTCTATAGATAGAAATTCTCCCTTTATTTATTTTTTTTTTAGATATCTAAATCTTTCTGTAGTTTTCTTTCGCAAAGACTAGAACAAAATGGTTGGTGACTTCAACCATTGCTGTAGCCCACTTGATAATTTCCATATTATATACACTTACGAATTTTTTTCGGCAGCTTAATGAAACAGAATGATTGCACCGGTGCTTACTTTGTAGCTTCAGTGAAGCATGTACAAGAAGAATGGGGCAGATTGGTACAGTCTTGCAAGAAATAACACTATCTGATAGATGGATTCATAACTGTAATACTGTGTTGTTTTGTGTTTGGGTTTTTTTTTGTTTTTTAAATCCATGATTATTTATTACAAATGTTTCAAGAAACAGTCTTGGGTTTAATGATATGAGCCTGGAACATATATTAATGTTGCTTGTTTTACAAGTTTAAGCCTTACTGGTTATGCACACAGTACAGAGCATTTGGACCCACTGCTGAGAGGCTTATAAATGTTTCACGTATGGTACCATGAGACCTTGTGTATGAGTTCAGATAACTTAGAGGTTGCTCTGTTTCGTGCAACCTTCTTGGAAGAATGTATTAGGTCAGTGAGTATCAACATTTCATACTGTGCTTTGTCCTTCCATCCTTCTGACTCATCTATTGTTAGAGGAGAACTTAGATTGGACTGGGTCTAGGGTTTCCCTTGTGTAAGCAGGGAGAATAATTAAACAGGCTCAGTTAATTAGTATTTGTGAGTTGTTCAGACCTTACAGTGATAAGGTCCATAAAAATGCCAAGATATAAAAGAAAAATGATTTACTTGAAGGCCATAATCCTCACTGTCCTTTGTCAACATTTGTCCTACGTAGACCGCTATGGTTTCATAGCAATATAATATCTTTCTGCAGCATTTCTCTTTTGAAGAATTTAGAATACTTTATAATGAATGAATTAATTTTCACAATACCTTTTGAGGTTGCTGTGTGTATTTTTTTTCTTTATTATAACACTTTGAGACTTTAAACTACAATATATGTGAGTTGTCCATGGGAGGTCTGTGCAGAGCTAATAACAGAACACAGGTCTGTTTAAACTATTGCCCTCTGATTTTACTCTTTTGCTTTGACTTGGGAGAGAAATCAATGGCATCAGATGGATGCACTTCTAGCAAAGAAAGTTTAAGGAGCACTGGAGCATGGGGAATGCGTGTGCAATTAGAAGTTCACCTAGAATTTGTGGCTATGCTTGTTTTGCTTACGTAGAAGTATAGCCTAACAGTCTATGATGCTAGTGATAGTGTCTCATGCTGGAATGTTTTGTTCATCTTTAAGATTCATAGCTTCTGTAGAATGCTTTAGATATGTCTGGACCGGAAGTCAGACCGATGCTTTCAGAGATGCCACCAGTCCTACGAGATTTACTATAAGCCTTTCTCAGGTGTGCTATTCTTAATCCACCTGTACTCTGTACAACCCTTGAGACCTCATATAGCTCTCAGGAGATGTGATTAGTGCTGCAACTTGGCATCCTCTTGTCTATTACAATCTTAGTATAAACCAGACAGGTATTAACAATGAAAGAAAAGGGCAAGAGGTGGAGCAGGAATCAAACCCACCAGCTAGCTATCTGTGCTGCTGTCTGCCCAGCTTATCTCATGGGTCATGCTGACCTCTCAAGAGGCTGGTATAGAACTGTAAAACTTTGTATTATGGGCTGTCCACATTGCTAGTAAACCCTGTGGGATCAGACATGAGATAACCACCCACTGACTGACAATTTTCAAATGTGCAAGATAAACCTCGTGGCTCTTTGTGATGAATTGTCTTTGACATGAGGGAGGTTGCACATTTGTTTCTAGTTCTGAATCAGAGCCCAGAAGTGGAAAGGATTTGTGCTCTGGAAACTAGCCATAACCAGGCTCGTGCCAGTCTGTAGCACAGCAGTGCTGCAGTGAGTCTGCATGGTTATCCTTGTCATTACAGCTCACCCTCTACATAATACTTTTCCCCTGTTTGGTGTCTCAGGAATCATGACAGCCTTGCTAGAGGTATTGCAGAGACACCCTGGACAATCCTAAATCCATTCCATGACCTTATTGATCATTGACAGTGTCTTCTAACTCTCTGAGGTTGATATGTTCCAGAACTCTTACTTTCTCTGGGGACATAGATGAATTGAACATATATCACATGAGGATACCTGCCTGCTTTGCTGATATACTGATGAGTTGTGGTGTTCACAAGGCCTTAAGCCACATCCTCAGCTCTTACTGGGTGCCCAGAGATGGAGCCTCTGACAGCTTTGAAAAGAAACTGTTCAGCCCATCCTGCCCTGAGAAGATACATACGCTTTTGGTATGGTTAACTAAAATGACTTTTTCCTAGGACCTTCCAAGCAAATGCTTCCACTCCTTTTCCACTGCTGCTGTTTTGACTGTTTTAGCTGCTGCCCGTGTAAGGAGAATTTCTTATGTAATATAAGGAATATGTATGCATATATATATAAGGAGGTTCCTCCTTCCCTATTTGGGTGCTTTTCGTATCCCATAGGCTCTGAATAGGCCAGCTTCTGAAGGTGTACTGTCAGCAGTAAGAGGACAAATAATAATCACCATGGCCCAGGAAGGTTGTGAACATGGAGACTGCGAAGCTCCCTTCAGTGCTGAGCTGCCTATGTTGGATTACTGCAAGTGCTGGAGTATTCCTGGCTGCCCGTTAGATGGACAGTGCTGTTACTCTAATTGTGATCTGTCTTGCTGGTCGCTCTACAATAACGTTTTCTGTGGCCTGATGGAGTGCTAGTCCTCTTCGTATCAGGCAGCTTCTGCATGTTTTGGTAGGAGCATGTCCTGGTCTTTCAGTGCAGAGGCAGCAAGGGCAACATAGTCTATGGTAATCCTGGTCCTCCATCTGAAAAAATTGCCTGTAGGAAACCTGGTGCAGTGTTGGCTTTTCTTGCTGTATTTGTTCCTGTGCTTTGATCGACTAGGAGGCTCTGCCATGCTTACATTCAAGAGTTTGCTCATAAATGCAGCTCATCTGTACAGACCAAACCCGAGGCTGTGGCAGAAAACGTATGGAATGGATGGATGGGATGCCCTCTCCAGGGCATTAAGGATGTGTTAGACACAAGGCTCAGTCTTGGAGGGGAGCAACTTCCTGCAGATGTTCTGCAGCATGGCAGTATGCACAGCTGGAAATCTGCTCTTGTGGTTGCGTCTGAAGGTGCTCCTAGAGAGTAGTGTATATGTAGGCTACAGAGCTAAGTATGTATTAAGTGGAGGGCTGAACAAAGAAAGAAGTGAAGTGGATATTAATACATAAGGATGGAGGTAAAGGAGAACAAGAGGAAGATTATGCCATTGCATAAAAAGCTTTGCCAAGTCACTTTTATTTCTGTGGCCCTCAAGAGTTAAAACATACCATGATTCATGTATAATACAGTCTGGTTTACAACTGTATACTTAATACTTTTATGAGGCAGCCACTACTTTCAAACTGTGTTACTTTTTCATAGAATTACCTGGGTTTACACAGGAATCACTAAAGATTCCTTTATTAAATTAGGAAGTGTGTACCAGGATGCATGAGATACCTACCTCTGTAGATGTTCACACTTTTCCATCTGTCCCAGGAGGTATTTGGTGTCTGGAGTAATGATGTAAGATTAGTCAGTGCATTGTATATCTGCCAAGAAACGGCATTCATGCAGAAATTTGTTTGTTTGTTGGGTTTTTTTTTTGTGGTTTAGAGACATACCTATTTTCTACTGGAAGTAGTGTCTATACTGGAAAAAGGCATGAAACGCTCCAGAGCTTGAAATGACATATGGTACTGAGGACCTTTGTTTCCAGAAGCAAATTAAAGAAATAATTTTTCTTGACACAGAATTTGGGATTAGACTTTAGCCCTTGTGAATGCTTGTACTTCTTGGACTAGTGTTAATATGCGCTTGTCTTCTGACAGTTTATTTCCATGGTGTTATTGGCATGGTATCACTGGGATAATTTGGATAATAACCACAGGAACGCCTTTCTGTTGGATACCATGTACTTGGTATGTTTGCACTATTGTAATAGCACATGAAGTTTTGGATAATCAGTCAAGGTTCTGAATCCAAGATTAAAAAATACTCGTTTATTTCTTTAAGAGCATTTTATTAGCTTCCATTTCCCTTTCAAAGAGTGAGTTATCTTTAAAGCTAAAATTAGAATATATGGTAGAAGCAAAGTGCATTTATTTCCACTTAATTGGAAAATTTAGTTTTGAAGCATAATTAATATATTGCTGAATTTTTTTTTTTCTACTTTTCATTAATCTGTAAAGAGTTTTTGATATATCTGGATGTGGCTTTCTAAATAGAATCTTGGCAGACTTCCACTGCAAGCTAGTTTTTACTGCTATTCATTAGCTGACTTATCAAAATAGTGTAATCAATGCCTGTCATAACATAAATACATGACCCTTTTGAGTAGCCCAAATGGCTTTGTTTGCTTTCCTCTGAAAGGAGTGTAAATTCCCAAGGGAAACAGAAGGTCAAATTAACGTTGGCAAACGTAGCTTCCATCAGTTTGTCTATATGGTTTAGAAATATTGAATCTTTTTTAGAGGCTCATTTTTCATAATTTTTCTTGTAAGGCACCTGGGGACATACCCATTTTTTTGGTTTTTGCTGATGATGCGTTACTGAAAATTATTAGATTCTGCTGAGACCAAAATATAGCATGGCTTATGAACACACAGCAATCAATGGATGTTATTGAATGAGATGTATGACTTCTGATATAGAAATGTGAAATAATCTTCTTAAGTATCATATGTGCCTGGAAAAATTGAAAGAAGTTGCAGTTCTGCAAACACTCCTCTAATATTAAAACAATGAGCAGGATGCTGAGTGTTATTAAATAAGCTCCTTAAAAACCTGAAGGGATGATTGATATGTTGTTTTGGTTTGAACTGTAGGATGACAGGGAAATGTACTGGATTCTTCATAAGGTTTTTGTATCAGGTCTGTGATTTTTGTGGTCTGTTTTAGGTTTGACGGGATTGCTTGGCGTTTTTTTCTGCTTACCTTTGAATTTTTGGGGTTAATTTACCTACAATAGGATTTAGATTTTGTTTTAAACCTGCTCAATAAAACATTACCTTTACTAAGATGTTTATATAACATATTTTCACATGAAATCCAAGTACAGGAAGTTAATGTTATTGATATTATTTTGCTGGTTTCAGTGCCTTTGTTGTAGGTTTGATGGATATAAATTGACTTTGGTAAAGTTACATGTTTCTAATACAAATTTTCCTACATTAGCTCTGAGGTCACTAGTAGCATAATGTCAGTAATTTTAGTTTAGCCTAGGTATTTGAAATTTTCTTTTGGTTATATGTGTCATATGATGTTATAATGAATTTCTTTGTGAAAAAATTAACTCTTCAGCTGTGCAGCTGTTTTATGAGAACTACTTTCTGTAAATGTCTGAGGGGAATCTGAGAGACATTTTAAAGCTTGAGGTACTTAATATATCTCTAGAGGATTTTGGTGGTGAAGACTGATACTAAACTGTTTTAAATAAAATGCCAGACACTTGCTAATCGTTCTTTGTGAGTTGAAAGGGTAGATTATGGAAAGAATGTTGCTTCTCTGATATGTTTCAATCATAGACTGGTTTAGTGAATCATGTTAGATCACTACTGCAGGAAGTAAATATTGTAGTTTTAGCAGTAATGTCTGTATACAGAGACGTGTCAGCATTTTACTGATCTTGGATTAACTTTTGGTTTTATTAGCTTGCTGAAAACAAAATAAAAATGCATTTATCTGTGTGTTTTCCAGAGTTTTTAAAGATTTGCAAAAATGCAGTCAAAAGAGTTAGAAATTATATTTCATATATATTTGCTTTTAGTGCATATCTAAAGCCAAAACAAAATGGCAAAATTGTAGTTATATTTAAAATATTCTAAATATTTTAATCAATAGCAGAAACTACGAAAACTACAAAACATGGAAAACGCATAAAGGTTTTTCCATGGGTTTATTCTCATTTCTTTTCTTTTTTTTTTTTTTATTAGGGAGACATAAATTGGTATCTGAGATATCAGAAACCAATATATATATTAGTAAAAAGGGTGGAAAGTACGAATCAGGAGCATGGAACTTACCCAAGGAGCCAAAAGTGAATGAATTAACAAAGTGAATTTTCACTTGATATAAGAATAAGGTTTCTGTAGAAACTATCATTTAGATGTAACATTTATTCTTGAACTCTTTTTCTTTATGTAACTATGTGTTTTTTAAACTACTGAAAAACATGCTGTCTTGTTTAATTCTTTCTTTCTTTTGCTCCCATTGGCATAAGCAGAGCAAAATTACTTTCTCTTAATAGACCCTGACAATTCCGAATCTAACTTACTGCCTCTTTTTCTCAGCCTATCATCTGCATAATGGGACAAGGCAGTTGACTTTAACAAATTCTTATTTTATTACTTGTCTTATACGTTGTTGGTTTTTGTTTTTTTTTTTTTTGTTATGCACAGTGGCATAAAATAGCTGATCAAGTTGTGTTGAATAACATCACAAAATTGAAAGTTAGTGGCTTTCACAGTGTGAAACCAATAAAGAGCTGCAATATTTCTGTTCACATGACTGCACTACTACTGAGTTTTTGGGAACCTTCTAATATATCTATTAGCATGCTCCATTTGGAGTAGGAACTTTTTATTGGTATGTGTGATATCTACAATTAAAGTTTCAGTGTGATATGTTATGAGCGCATGATTATCTCATTTATCTTAATTGCATAGGCATTACATTGCCAAACTAAAACATGCATTTATAAAGTCAGGATACATTCCTGAGGCTTTGTCAGAATATTAAATAACTTATTATATCTGTACTTTGCTAACACAGAGTTTATGACATGCACATAAAATATTTTTTATATTGCTGCTATGAGGGCAGTTCATGTTATGAAAGGAAATAATAAGAATTCTTAGCAAATAGAGACAAGTACTGAAAATTTTAGGAAGTTCTCCAAAAGAAGTTCAGGGTTCCCTCTCTAAAAATCCATCTAAAGATATGATTTGATTTTTAATTTTCACTCATCTTTTTATGCATCGTAATACCTATTTCAGAAGAAGGTGATATAGCTAGAAGGTTCTGTTCCCAGTTTGAGACTGGAAAATTCATTATGTCTTGAAATTTTACTGAAAGTAATGGAATTTAGTAAAGCACATAAGACTGACTGAGAAGATGATATTAAAAAACAGAAACCCCTTCACATTAAATTCTTTGTTTGGTTAGTGAGAAGCAGAAAAATTCAGTTGTTATTTTTTTTTTTTTTTATTAGAAGACATTCTCTCTCTCTCTCTGTTCAATTTCTCTTTTAGAAGTCATTAGTTCATTGCATAGAAATAATAAGTACAACTTTGTAATGGAAATTTCGATTTCTAGCACATTGAACGTTTAACTTCAATAAAGAAATATCCTAGAGCTTCAGTTATAGTTATCAAATAGGAAATGTATATGAACCTTCACCTGTGTATCTTCTCAAGTTTGAAGACATGCAGATCCAGTACTGCTGCTACATCTCCTATCTCTGTCAGTATGCACAGGAGTGAAATTTTTGCCTCTGTTTTCTTTGCTGTTTTGAAATTTCTCTCTGAAACTGAAACCTTAAAGTTTTGGACATCTGCTACTGGCATTTCTGTGTAATAACTGGAGTTATTTGTAGATCAAGATGGTTCAAGAGGGCAAGAGGAGTGGTAAAAGTTATGTTAAACTCTTTTTCAATCTCTTCTATCTTTCTCTTCTAGCAGTAATTAATGTCTGTGGAAATGAAACGGTTCCTTACTTCTGTGGGAATGAAAAGTTTTAGGTGAGATATGCAGAGCTAGGTATAGTATCTCTGGTGAATCCTAGTACTCCTCATTCACAGCTGGAAAGAGAGTAAAGATTTCTGACGTTATGTTTGGGGATTTCTTTTATGAAACCTTTGCTGTTAGCACATGTGTGGAACACTGCTCTTTCACTGTTCTTCTGTAGGGGTTGCCATTCTGCTCACAGAGTAAATGTTGACATGTAGTTTTCTGTATGTTTATGGAGCTGTTGTAAAATGCAAACGTGAATTTGGTCATCTTCATAAAATTAATCCTATCCTGAATATCAGGTATGTTTTCAATGCTGACAAATAGAAGGAAATCTGAGAGAAGCAAGAATGTGAATCAGAACGAGAAAGAGCAAGACCCCCTTTAGGCACTTTAGCATCTACAGAGAAGGTGTCAGTTAGTTTACGCAAGCTGGATTCACCAGGATTTCTCTACAGTCGGTGGTAAAAGTGACTAAGTGGATGTATAGATTCATCAAGCTTCTGCAGAGGTGATCAAAAGAGAATACTAGGCATGTGGCTGCATGTCAGGCGCTTTGCTTTTTTTAAGTGCCTGCACTGGAGTACTTATCAGAGGTATAGGAGCAGACCTTCATGTAGCTTCTGGAGGAAGGGTTTTTGTCTCTCTGCATGCTGGCTTAGAGCAGCTTCACACTTCTCAGCCTGAGAAGGTTTGAATCCCCACTGTGAAGGAGCGACTAAACCCCTAAAGGTACTCCTGGCACCTGTCAAAGCTGAATCCCAGTGGAACCAGGAATTCAGGTGGTTTTGAAAGAGGAAAAGCCTGTTTAAGGGTCACTAGGTCTCAACTTAGTGATTCAAGCAGTCTTTTGAAGAGACTTAAATCAGTTTTGGTCCCTGATTCTTCAGTGTTCATATGCAACACATCAGTCGTTGCATAAAAGATGGAGGTTGTCCAGGGATTAGTTCTGATGAGAGATTTCATATCTACGGATAGATGGGACACATATAGACTACACATCATTGTGTATATTCCTATTGATAAGTGCTTTCAGTTAATAGTTTCAGTTAATAAAAATCTTAACATTTACATTCCAAACTTTATACATATAGAATAGTAATAGCTTTCTTTGTTAAAACAAACACAGTTCACATCTCAGATAGCATGAAAACAGAACTATTGTGATAGAAACTTTTATAACTTTCAATAAGAGACAGGTAATTAAATTAGCTAGTCCAGAGGATTAATACTTACTGCTATTAAAAAGCAGCAGAAACGAAAAGTTTGTATACTCTCATGAATTACATAAACACCTTTTGGCTAAACTAAGTATGACCTGCTGGAATCGACAACTCAATTTTCTTCCTGTTAGCGTCATGCTGCACATTGCTCATATGCAAACATGGAACTTCCATCTTTCGTCCATAGTAGTCCTTTAAATTTTACTATGCTTCAAGAACCAAGTGTCTAACAGCAAAGCTAGTTTTTCATTATTTGTATGCGCTCATATCTTTAGCTTATACAGGCTAATAAAACGTACATGGGATTTTCTGTCACTTTTCATTTACACTTTCTAAATTAGTATTATGTACATATGACAGTTCTGTACATACATGGTCAATGCATTACGATAAATTCTGCACAATAGATCATGGTTTTAAGGACATGACTATATCTAATACTTTCTTATGGATGTAAGGTCTAGGTGATTTCACCAGAAATCTGAGGATTTTTGGCCATTCCTCCTCTGTGACTGTCAAATACAGAACACTGTTCCCTGAAGGTTGAATGAAAATTACTTCTATGCTTATGATAAGTTAATGCTTTGCTGAGAGCAAAGATTCATTAAAAGCTTTCCCAAACTCATTTTGTTACATTTTGTACTGTTTGCATATTCTTCTAAGCTTGTTATTACTGCTGATGTAATTCTGACTTAGAATTTCCTTTTAGTTTTCGTCTAGGTAGTATCCTGTGATAAAGCTTAACCCAGAGCATTTTTTTAAATAAATATTTCCTATGTTAATAACAAATGCTAATTATTTAATCAGAGATTTTTTTTCTGTCGTACCAAAATTAAACACATGACTGATTACGCTCGAAATATTATGGACAAAAGGGACCATAGTATACATGGGCCCAAGAATTTACTACCGGTCTATTTAAAATCTTAGCAATTTAATGAAAAGACATCAAGCAGGTTCAAAAACTTGAGTCTAAATTAATAGAGACAAGTATTTTCTAATTAAAATAATCTTTAAATTGTTATACAGGAAAAGTTGCTAATTTCTGCCTTTTTCTCAGGTGCTATGCTCACCTTTCCAGGATCCCTCTGGATCAATGGTGTCAGTTTTCCGCAGGCAGAGGGGTGGTAGGAGGGATTATGATGAGACTGCAGGTTGCTTGTCTTTGCTGAGGGAATTTCAGTGTTGGTTTAACTCCTTCCTCTTCAGCAGCAGAGTCTTCTCATGGTTATTTCAGTGTTATTTCCCAGGCTGCTGCCTTCTGGCTGCTCCCAGCTAAGTGTGATCATGGCCCCAAACCCTCCCTAGGCTCAGCCTCCCCAGAGGCTGTTTCTTAGCAGCTGAGTAACTGCATTTCCAGACCCTTCCCACAGAGACACTGGCTGAGCTCAGGCTCAGGCAGGGGAGGCAAGAAGCACTTGGCCCTGAGGCAGGTGCTGAAACCAACTCAGCCCAGCTTCGGCCAAGGTGAGCCCAGGCCAGCCATGAGAGCTGTGCTCTCAGCTCAGGGCAGAGCACCTGAAACTACTAGGAAGAGCAAAACTTGTATTCACTGGGATGCAGTAGGCAAAAGCTACAAATACTTATATCTGATTACTTATATCCAGAAAGACACGTTGAAGTCAATGGTCAACTCTTCAAAGGTTGTGGAGACTCATAATTTTGAGTTGGGTGCTTTCTTTGAGTTATGAGAGTATCCCTGAAAATCAAGCTACTGTCTTTCAGCATCTTGCTTTAAACCACTATGCAAATATAGGCCAAAGTTCATAGATAATTTGTTTCATAATAATTGATCTTACCTCTCTCTGATGACCCTATCATGTGATCATGTTTAATTTTTACTTTTTTTTTTTCCCTTTGATAGTGTATACTGTCCACTCAGGTTAGTTAGCTCTTTTGACATGGGTCTAGGAAAAAGGGCAATGATGTGAATGGTAGGCCAAAAGGTGAAATTTAAGCAAAGGTGTCACAAGTAAAAATTGTCATGTCCAGGAATGCATGACATCCTTTGGTGTGGAAATTTCTCAAAAGTAATTTCTAACAATAGTAATCAGGGAGGCTATTGAAAAGATTCTACTTTTCCTACTATTAAGAGGCATCTCACGTGTCTTCATTGCTACTTTGTAATCATGACATGTTATGATTCACAACAGTGGGTGGCAAAATGGCATGGTGCATATCTGTTCCTGGGGGACTTGGAGTCCATTTGAATGACATGTTCTGTGTCAAATTTTTTGGCTCCCAATTATTGATGGGACCAATGCACTGAACAAGCAGCTGAGTTGTTTTGAGAGAGAGAGAGTTTATTAGTTGTCTAAAAGATTA
The DNA here is from genome assembly GCA_013396935.1 of Baryphthengus martii. Taxonomy (NCBI): domain Eukaryota; kingdom Metazoa; phylum Chordata; class Aves; order Coraciiformes; family Momotidae; genus Baryphthengus; species Baryphthengus martii. The sequence goes on from VWZK01011252.1 coordinate 135,668, forward strand.
GAACAATTATGTTTCCATCAACATTAGGTTTGACAAGGTAGGACTTAGGCTACACTGAAAGGGTTGGTGAGAAATTTGCTTTGAGTTCCATAGGAGTAGTACCGTGCTGTAGCAGGAATAAAGAAAGCCAGAGTAACCTGAATTTAGTTGGATACTCTGGTCAGTTGTTCAGTGACATTTGGCTTTGAAATCTTTTTGGTTATTTTTGGAATAGTTTGGAGGTCAGGAACTTGAACACTGAGAAGCACAAGAGAAGATGTTGTAAAAAAAAAAGGAAGATTTACAGTCATTTGCAAGTCAGAAAATGTCTAAGCAGATGTTGTATTCCTAGTCTTGTTATTGCCCAAAAGGACACACATTGTGTGAAAAATAATTTAGCATATTTTAAATCTTAACAATCTAATCAAAGAATTATTTTTATTTCAGATCTAATTATTACAAAGAAAGATACAAGAAAATAAGGAAAAAAATACTGTCAAGGAAAAACCTTGGTAATAAATACCACAGTTGTTGTTATATGCGCACTTCCCACTCTCTACTCCTTTCAGTGGTGTTACATTAATCCTTCCCATGCTTTTCTGCATCCTAGGGCTGTTGGCCTCATTTGTGGTGAGCCACCACCATCACAAGTGCTTTGCTGGGAGAGTGTGATGTCTGTGGCGGGGGGTTCTTTCTGCCAGGAGAACTATGATGTTGACGTTGATGGTTTCTTCTTCCTCACTCTCATGTTTGCTTGGAATTACTATTGTGTGTTCCCTACCATGCATTACACCTTGTTTTTACTTTTCGGTCTCCAAATCCACATTACAAACAAATCTATTACATACAGAGGGTCTAACAAGTTGAGTGCTGTCCTTCATGCTCTTTGTTACGCCATCACCTGCTTTTGGCCAGTTCCCAGGTCTGCATTCTTTCTACTGACAGTTGGAGGGTTTTTACAGTCCTGGGGTCTTCAGGGGTCCACTTTCTAATTGTCTCAGGCTTTTACCTCCTTACACTGCATCCTATGTCTCCACTGTTATGATATCATGCCTGTATTCCTCTACGTTACACCATTAGGCTAGGCTGACAAAAATTTCCTTCTTCTGAAAATAACTACTCATTACTCCTGTCTGTAAAAATTATGATTATATTACACAATTATTCAAATACAAATTAGGCAGTAGTCACCTGAGCCTTAGAATGCTTATGTTTCCACCAAAAGGTATTAAAGCAAAGCACAAGACAAGTTCAGACAAAGCAAGTCTGAGACACATCAGTCCCAAGGCCCAACAGTGATTTAAGAGTTAACAGGTTGAGTGGTGTAGGAGTAAGCTGCTAGTTGACTACTTCTATCCAGACTGTTTCCCCATTTAAAAATGTTTCCTGTTTGCCAAACCGTGGCACAAAGTCTTTGTTGTTTAAAAGGTGGTAGTAAAGTATCTTCACTGAAATAAATACAGTCATTCTGAATCTGTATTGAACTCAGGTCAGTGATTGCTCCGTCTGCAGTTAGGCAAGCTTTCTGTCAGGCAGCAGGGCAATTTACTGCGAAATGTTCCAAATGTTTTCAACAGAAAGGTGTTCTCCAAATTTATCGTGCAAAAAGTAAGCTAGAAATTTTATAGTGAATTGAATTTCTGTAACTGTTGTACAGAATAAAACAATCTATTTAAGCTAGTCTTTTCTGTTCTTTTTTGAGTGTTATGCATAAATGCGTACATACAAGAGATGGTAAAAAATAAATAGTAGTTTTAATCATTTAGCTTAATAATTTCTAAAGTATTTGCTCTTACAACATACTGCTATGGCAATTTGTGATTGTAGTGTGCCTTTCCTGTTCTTCAGCAGAATATAATAGAGGTTACTGAGGTACCTCTGAGGTAGAATTCAGTTAGGTAGATACCCACTGGGGCAGATTTTAGTTAAAAGGATAAGTTCTTGCACTGAACAGATTCAAGTATGACTAGGCAAAACTTTTAAAGATTGGCAGAGTAGGAATGACAATAATCTCATTTTACGGAAGGGGGGACTGCTTTATAATTGGTTGCAGGAAAGTTGTCCTGCTTAATTTCGTTGGTTTTGGAATAACATCTTGGCTTTTTTTTTACTGAGAGGTTTCTCTGTCTGAGCTGTTTCTTTAAAGCGTGTTTGTCGTCACATATTATGGGTCTGGGACAGTTGCCTGTGATTATATGATTGCTCATGAATACTCTGCTAATGGTATTTTTCCTGAAGAAAAATATTGACTCATTTGTTTTGAACTCCTACTCCACCCACATGTAGTAGTGTGGAATTATGTAAATTTTGTAAATGAGAAAAGTAAAGTTCTACGAATTGCAATAATGTTTATTGAAATGGGGATATCTATTATTTCATCTTGGTTTGAGTGATTGTTACGGAAGTCCTGTTGCAGCACTTGTGAAGATGCAGGTTTGTGTATTTGATCCTTAAAAATACTGTCTTAGAAGAAATTACAACACAACAGAATGTTGCCAGTAGAAGAGCTTTTGGTTCTAATTAAATGAGTTCAGTCTGTCTTCCATTTATCAAATTTACATTTATTATATTTATTAACATTTTACATTTTAATTGCTGTACTTTTATAAAATAACTGTATGTAGAAAATTCATATTTGTATCAAAACAAGACTAGCAAAACTAAGGAGGATTTTGTGGTAATTTTGGCCTATTCCAGCACAATTTGTTCAGGTGAAGTGTCTATGCTTTTGCTTGATAAAAATAGCAATTCACACTAGGTACTTTAAAAATAACCCAGCTGTTTTAAACCACCCCTCCATTTGTTTCAAGCTCCTTATCGTTTACCTTATCAATAAGAAGGACTGTATATTACATTGAATTTAAAGTATTACCTTATCAAAAAAGGCATAGAAGAGTTAAAAAAAGCTTCATTGCACAAAAAAGAATCACCTGAGGATAAACTAAGGATTTCAGCAAAAGAAGATGGTATTGGTCTCTTAGGACATCCTTTATTTTTATTGTAAAATCTATATTGCTTATACTGTCTTTTTATTATTACTGATTTTTATTTTCTTTTATTTTTTTTAATAGCAGATATGCTTGTGAAAAATGGAAACTTAGCTACAAAGGATGAAATACAGTACGTGCTATTCCAGGAGTACAGTAGTATATATACAAATCTTGAATGAATGTGTATTTAAGCTTCAACATAGGCAAAACTTTGAGGAACTACTGGAGAAACTATCAAAGTCTTATCACAAATGTTTGAGACCACTAAATTCTCTGAACTGAACTTCTGAAGTTTGGCGATTTCTAGAAACTAACAAAATGAATGAATAAACAGAGGCAAAAGTTTCAATTTTTGAAATTTTACTTTCTTTTTCTGAATTGCTAAACTTTTCCTTTGCTTTATTGGCAAGTTAAGAGTTGATATCCTTGATATTTTGTATAGGTGTTCTTGGTTTTCTTGATTTTGCTATTCTTTACTTTTTTTTTGTTTGAATAAAGAACTAGCAAATCAATGAAAAACAGTTGGTTTAAGTCATCTTAATTTAGAAGCTAAAAATCTTTGCAAGCGGAATTGCACACCTTTTCAGAGTGTTGATTTTCTATAGAATATAGGAATTGTGATGCTTTGTTTAAAATCTGCAAGGATAAAAGTCTGACATATGAGTTTTCTCCATTTAACTCTTACATAGTTTAAAAGTTTACTTTTATCCTAGGAAGTGTCTTTCTGATATATGGCTTTACTGCCTGAAGGGAATCAGCAGGTATGAATCACACCAGGTGACAGAGGTATGATGGAGAAGATTGAAATAGTGATTAGGATTCTTAATTAGGAGGAATCTACAGGCTATCAATTAGTGCCAGAAGAAGTAATTAAACTACTTTATTTGAATTTTGACAAGCACATTTACTTTTAGGAAGCAAACTTAATGTGAAGACTAAAAGAAAAAGATACTTGTTTATGAGATGCAATACAGGTATGTTTCCAACATTCAAAGACAAACTTTTTTCTGCTTTTATTTTGTTTTTCTTTGTTACTCATTCAATAACATGAATGTTATTGATATTCTGTTTCTTTTTCATATATCTACTATCTTTATTTCTTCATGAGGACAGGTATAAAGGATTTGGAGTCAGACACACATACACAATTACACCTCTTCCTAGTTTTGCTGCTTTTCCACTCACTTTATGTGCAAATGTCTCCTGGGTCCAGAAAGGCACAGTATTCTTAGAAGATGTACTCGATCAGAGGACTTCATGGGTTTTGAAAGCTCTTTTGTGTTTCTGTTACACTAGTCTGCTGGGCATCATATAATTTGCAAATAGGCCGTGCCCTGATCTTGAGCAAATGTTTGGTCACTAGGGATCTCCAAGACCTTCAGATTTTTAAAAAATGTGATCGTTATCCTTCTGTAGCACTGTTAGGGGAAATAGAGACCAGTTGTGGTGTGTTATGGCCAACAGACATTAAAATTTTCTTGGATATTGCTGTTGACTGATACTTCGTCTCAGTCTAAGCAGCAGGTGGGCAGAATAGAGTATTTTGGGTTTTTTGTAGTTTTATTTTCTGACTATTAAACTTTCTGCATTCCTCCCACCAATCCTTTCCCTCCTTTCTGTAGGAATATAACTCATCATTTTCAGTAGCTTCCCTTTTTGCTTTTTTGTATTGAAACTGTACTGTAATCCTACCATCTCATCTAACTATAGAAGATGGAAAGCTGTATTAACCATATCATTTCTAATCACATCATAATGACATCTCTCTAGTACAATAGATCGGTGCTTTTAGTAACCCTGTGCCCATCTTAGTTCAGGTTCCATGGTCGTCATCCATGTGGCACAATCTGTTGTTCATATTTTTTTATTAAAGTCTTTTTGATGGATATCTAGAGTCTGTTGAATCTGACTCTCAAGATGAGTCAGTTTTACTCCTCTTCCCCCTCCTACTCCTCCTGACATTTCTGCATCAGAAGGAGTAATATTCTCTGACTCATTTTTTTTTAGAGATCAAAGGGAATTCAGTGAGAGGAAACCATATCCACACACATCAGACAGGAAACTTTCAGAATATTAGTGCAACCTATTGAACATTTTTCTGGCCCCTTACTTTCTGGCTTCTGACAGCTTCCTAGGAAGTTTTTTCCCCCTCCTTATCTTTTTGGTTCAGGAATCAGTAGATCTGAAAAGCAGACTGCTAAGGAGACTGTTCCCTTTGATTAATAAGTGAATATATTTGCTGTAGAGCCAAGAATGGAACATCTTGTAACTCTTGGCAGCGTTACTAAAAGAATAAGTATCCTCGTGGAAGGGGGCAGAGCATAACGAGAGTTTTGATCAAGAGGAAAGAAGACAGTCTTAGAAAGGCTTTCAAGAGTTGTTGCATTACTGTAAACAGCTATCTATTTTCTTCTGGACATGGTCCAGTGACTGCAGGAACTAAATAAGTCACTTTCAGGCTCATATGATTTTGAAACTGGACAATTTTTTAGCTACTTGACTTCTTCCTTTCTGGCAGAGTTGGCCTGACTTTATATGTCTGATGCCAGGGATGTGGCATTCATATTTTTTAGCTCAGGAGGTTGCCACTGCAAATCTGCCTAAGACAACTCTCATTTTCCGTTCTGAAGTGCTCGTATTTCCACTGCTAAAGAAAACTGGAGTGTATCATATAAGATGTTTGGGGAAGCTGTATCACTAGAGTTCATCCCAAGATTAGCAGTGAGAATGGATGTCCCCATTTGAGCGTCTCCCATGCCGAGGAGATGATAAACATGGGATAGTCCCCTGTTTTAATTTCTCAAGTGGATGCAGAGATACAGTATTTTAATTCTCCTTCTACGCTACTATTCCTGCAAAGGAGATGCCAGAGAAATAGCTGGAGCACAGCATACTCTGGCTGTCTCCCTAGTTGTGTTATGACTGGATGTCATTCCTGAATGTGACAAGTAAAAGCATTTCCTGGTGTAGGCCTTGTATTCTCTGAGCCTGGGACAGAAAACACTTCCTGGCTGCATCCCAGTATGGATCTGCTGAATCCAGCAGATTTTGGATGCTGCATAATCAGGCAGTCTGTGTAGATTCAGAGATTTCACTGTCTGCTCCTAAGAGCCAAAGACTACCATACGTGAAGGAAGCAATACTATTGAGAAACATTTGTCCAGGATTTACTTATTTTCAGCCATTCTATCCCCCTCCTACCAAAGAAAAGAGAAGAAACCAACCAAACAAGAACACAAATATTCTGCTCAGAATCTTCTCTAATTTGGTAGATTATTTGAATTCTGACTAGAAACTCATCCTTTGGACGCAGCAGGGTTTTTTTAAGTTACAGACATCAGTGGAATATATTTAAGCACAATTTTGGTACTCGTAGGCAATAGTAGAACGCATTTCTTGGACCAAAGTCCCATTTGATTTATCAGAGGGATTCTAGAGCTTGTACACAAATTTCAGTGAACATCAAGGAACTTCCTGAATCTCCTACTTTTCTGGCTGGTTTGAAAAACAGTAAATATAGTCTAAGGCAAAGTTCTCTTAAGTATTTGGAGATGTCATCCTGACTGATTCTGTGTGTTAGAAGGGAGTGCATGTGATATAGTCTGTATGAATATGTGTGAGTGTGCATGTAGCTGTGTATCTGTCAGGATCTGGGCATAACCAATTTGGTTTGGATTTTTTTAATTTTAGTATCTGGATGCTGTAGTAAGGTTCTTTTCTAGAACTGGTGAACGTTATTACCAAAGGAGTGATGCTCTGCCTTTGGATGATTCAAAGGAAGGTTTTGTATAATAATTGCTGACAAAATATTTTCCAGTATAATTCTTTAAAACCAGAACATTTGGAAAGACAAGAAAACTTCATTAAATCAGTTTTTAAAAAATATCTATGCAACAGAAACTTTTATGGTCTAGTGGTTAGGGATGCTGAGATGAAGGTTGGGCTAGATGATCCTGGACGTTCTTTCCAACTACAGTGATTCTATGATTCTATAAGATTTAGAATTACGGAAAGGGGATGCTTTTTTGGAATGGATGTGCGTTCTTTGGAAAATCACATATATATAAAACCTAAAAATGATAATTATGATAAAGTATGTAATGATAAATATAAGATACATAATTTATAAAAATCTTATACATACAATTATGTAACATTAAACTATATACATATATTTTTATACCTACATAAACATTAGACATATATATTTCTAAGTATTTCTTTAGTTGTCTTTTTTTTTGCTGAAGTTTTTTTTGCATTTTCTAAGTTTTATACGGTCTGAAAACCTTTCTATGTAAGGATACCTCTTAAATATTAATTTTGCTTGATATGTAATGATCTACGGCAAAAGAGAAGGTTATTTGATTCTTTCTCTTTTTATATGACTAAATGACTACTGTGCACATGGAGGAATGAACATTACACTAATGTGAGCTACATTATTGTCTCATCACCTGAGTCAGAAGAGTAGTGACACTTTCTAGATCAGGACTTTAAGCATGTGCCAACTTTACTAAAATTGTGAGGCTCTCATGAATTTGGCCTCAACAATGCTAACATTTCACTGACGAGCAGTTGTCTGATTTGATTACTCCAAGCACTGCTGGAGGCTCTTTCCTCTGAGCCATGAGGGCTCTGGCTCCTGCTCTTGGGCTGCTGCAGACCTGTCACTTGCAGGCTGGCAGCTACATCTCCTCAGCTGATGGAACTGGGCTGCAGCTGGTATTTCTGGAGAAATAGCAGAGCTGCACGTTGTCCTCTTGCCAGTAGGAAGGGTATAGGTTCTTGGAGGACGTGGCTTCTGCCTGCTCACGTGGAGTGAAGATCCAGTTTCAGCACTAGCAGGAGAATGCTGTCTTGGAGTCGTGGGTATTTGGTTTCCTACCTGATGCAGCACTTCTGTGTCCTTTGGCAGACAGCAAAGATGAGGTGCCTGCATCCCAGAGGGGCAGAACACCACTGCAGCTGCCGGCTGACAGTCGAGACTTGATTCTCACTGGCTTTGCAGCAGAGGGAGAAAGGAAAGGAAAGCTTTTAGTGTTTCGGTTTACACTGAAGTCCTTAATTTGTAGGTAGACAGGTGGTGTTTCCTACTGTGTGTAAAATGATGCCCAACCCTAGTAAAACACATTATTAGTTTCAGCTGAAAATGGCTTGGCCTGTCCATAAGACTGAAAGGAAGATTAAGGGCTGGCTAGTATGTTTTCTGCGAAATACTCATTTTATTCCTCATCTTCTGTAAACAGATCTTCTGATGTGATTTTATCATAAATTTTAATAATAAATTTTATTAGTCTTTCAGTTTTACTTTTATCCTGCTAGCTATTCATAGGGTGTCTAGAACATTGCTGTGTAACAAAATTAAAACTTTGTGAAAAAATAACCACCAGCAATAACAATAATAAGAATAAATCCCTCATATCTGGTTGGGGAGTTGACTGTGCTTGTGAAAATTTAGACTTTTCTTTGTAGCAAAAGATGGATGTGAATTGCACGGGTATATTATCTTCTGTGGACTTACAATGTCATTAGTTTAATATTTATTACGCTTCATTAACTATATACAAGTTGCTAAATGATTTAATTTTCATAAATGGAAGCTATCTTTGCATAATTCTAATAATTAGGACATTTTACTCTAGAACTTTGCTCTGTCTCAAAAGTCAGTGAGAAGAAATTGGACTGTTAATGAGAAGCTGCTACTATTAGAAAGCTATTCAACATAGTTGAATATTTTTCTTGAGACCCAAGCAGTTGTAGAAGCAAGTGAGAATAATATTTTGCATTTGTTTGTAAATACTAATGCTGCTCACTTTGAGTAAACAAAGCGAATTCATATGTTGCAAAACCATTTTGTGTTGGTAACCTTGTTTCCCTGAGTAAGAGTTACCTTCTGGTAGCACTTTGTGTTGCAAACGTGTGTGTTACAATAAACAAAGCACAAGCTCTGATGTTTAAAACAGGCTGTTGCAAACATGCTTTGTGTTTAGACGGATTATGTATGTGCCTGTCATACTTGTGAAATCCTGGGATCTCTCTGCGACCAAAGACGTCATCTTTGGATAAAATCTCAGGATGAAGTATTAATAACTTTATTACTGAAAATAGGGCTATTCTTGGCTCTTACGCATTGTTTTTATTTACTGAGTTACACCAGTCAGCGCATGATGAGCAACCTGTCATGTATCTTATTAATAAGAACAACAAATATCAGTGAGACTACAAAAACTTTTAGTCTATGGTTGCACCTGGGTCTGTTTTCTTGTAGGGCAGACCAAGAGCTATTTGGAATCCTGATGACTAGTGAAGCTGTGAAGGGACATTGTCACAGTCAGTCAGATGTCAGCAAGGAATTTCTGTGTACCAAAGGATTAAAAAATGTCAGAGATAATTGAGGCTTATCTTTCAGTTTGCCTTAAAATTTCACCTGGAATAATTGGCTAGCGTCTGATGGGCAAAATAAACTGATATAAAACAAAATGTCTAGATAGGTCTTACTATTCAAGATGAATGTATAATTCAAAAAACCTGTAGCAATAATAACATAACAAAAGTGAGTGTTATGGTGATTTCAGTAATTCAGAAGAGTAATAACATGGGGAGAAACTTATCTTTTAAAAATGAGTGATTTTCAATTTACTCTTTAAAGCATTGTTTATTTCTACTGGCCTCCAGCTGGGTTACAGACCAAGAAGGATAAGCACTAAGGACTGTAGTTGTACCCAATGTCCTTGCTGAGATCCTGTTTCGTCTCTTGTAGAGGAGGCTGTATTAATACTTGGGCTCAAATAACCTTTAAAAGGCTTCTACGCTGAAATCAGTAATATTAAAGACAAGACTTTCCCATATGTAGCTTATGTAATTTTTTACTCATTGTTGAATGAAGATATTTTTTAAATGCATGGTTTTGGAACTTTTCCCATCTAATTATTACATGGTCTACCCCCTTCCCCCCCATTTTTACTTAAAAAAACCCAACAAAACTGCTTTCCTGAAAAATCAAAACAAACAAAACTGCTTTCCCCAAAAGATGGACATTTTGGTTGCCCACTGGTTTACAGCCAGGACTTGTCATTGACAAACTCATTCTCAGGACATAATGGAAGAAAAATGTCCAAACTGGTATGTGCAGTTATCTTGTGGAAAGAAAACCAGAGCAGAGGTCCAGATGCAGAGCAATGATGCTTGCAAAGCATTTTGAAGGATAGACTTATAATGGGACCGGGAAATTTATAGTGTCACTGACATTTAAGTAGGAGTCTGGGTGCAGAAACTGAAGGGGGTTTCTTCTGAATTTGTATGACTAGTTGTTCGGTTTAATAGTTACCCTGGCTCACTATTTCAGTAACTATGCTGTAAAAATATCTCCCCTCAAAACCCCTCTTTCTGATGAATAAAGTGAGTGATTTGCTCCCTTTAATTGATTTAAAATACAAGTTATTTTAAGCAAAATAAGTAAAAGAATGAGTTAATGGTAAAATGAAGCTATCATCAACATACCTTGGCCCTCAGACCACTTTGAAAAAAAACCCTGAAGACCAGTCCCTTGATTTTAGCCTTATCCTTCCCGTAACAGTATTGCATGAAACTGAATTATTTATTTTTGTTTTCTTTTTTCTTTTTTTTTTGTTACCATGAAATACTTGATGTGATTTTCCTAGAGGGACCACTTGAAGTTTGTGGTAAGATACTGGTTTCTTGGATATTACTCGTTTTTGTACCCTGTTGGAATTGTAGTTGAGCTTATTACATATTTTGTTAACTAGTTTTAATGTACTTTCCCTTGTCTAGTCAGTCATGTGAAAGCAAAATTCTTTTTCCCTTCCCAGTGTGTTAAACTTGCTGATAGCTCTTAGTTTCTTCCTTTTCTGTGCTACGAGCTCCCTCCACCAAATTTGTTTTACAAAAGCCTCTGATTCCTTTCTGCTTTCTCTTCTCATAAAAAGCCAATACATTGGGTCAGGGCAGCTGGTCCAGTAAGTTACTTAGATATCTCATGTGTTTTACTTCATGTACTGTTTTTTACTTGTGTGATATATTTTTTCAGTTGATTTTAAAGTCATATGCAGTATGGTGGTTTTTTAAAATGAAAATATATGTTTTTTTCAAATTAGAAGTTAAAAGCTAAAATTCAAGTTCCTTCCTCTGTACACTTTCCACCTCTCCAGCATGGGCCCTTCCCATAGTCTGCATTACTTCAGGATAAACCTGCTCCAACAGAGGCTCTCCATGGGCCGTAATTCCTTTGGGAAATAGCCGCCTGCTGTGGCATGGGAGTCCTCCACAGGCTGCATTGTGGATATCTGCTCCACCATGGTCCTTTCCACCAGGCTGCAGAGGGCCAACCTGCTTCACTGGGGTCTTTTCCAGGGACTGCAGGAGAACCTCTGCTGTGACACTTGGAGCACCTCCTCCCCTCCTCCTTCTCTGACCTTGATGTCTGCAGGGTTTTCTCATACTTTTTTTTTTTCCTCACTCTTCACTGGGCTCCCGTGTTTTTACCCTCTCTTAAATACGGTTCCCAAAGGCACCACCATCTTGGCTGAGGGGCTCAGTGGTGCCTTGTCGATGGGAGCTGGTTGGAGCTGGCTGGAACCAGCTGTGTCTGGCCTGGGGCAGCCCCAGCCTCTTCTCTCAGATGCCACCTAGCAGCCCCCACTGCTGGTGCTTGGGCACAAGCACCCTGCTCGGTGGACCAGAACTGATTTTGCCTGTCCAATAACTGTGGTAAGTGGTTTGTCAGCTTTCCTTCTCTTCTTTCCTTTACTCCTGGTGCATGTTTGCAGACAGTTATCCAGGTATGAGCTAGGGTGGCACATCGCATGCGGTAGATGTTAGTTCCTGTGTCACTGGAGGTGACAGTGGTGTTGGGATTCGATCACCACAGTGATGAGAGCGTCCTGCTATGTGTGAACCTATACAGAGTACAGTAGAGTGTTAATTTCATTCAATGTGTCAGCTAATAGTGCTGAAAAGTTATCCAGAAAGACCTTGGACATAGTTCCATCTAAAGTACAGTACTGCCGTGGAAGCTGCTGAGTCTCTCCTACTTGTCATACTGAAGTAACACTGCCGAAGACTGAGCATCCTGATTCATAAACAATTTCCAACCCTGACATCTCTGAAGAGAACTAATGAAATAAAATTTCAAATTGCTTTTTCATTGAAATGCAAATAAGGCATTGGCAGGAGAGGGGGAAAAAACCCAGGAAAAAACCCCAAATCAACTAAAGCAAAAGACTCCTCAGTCCTTGAAGTATCAATTGACTTTTGATCCAGTCAGCTATTTCTGCTTTCTTTAAGAATTGATTTTTGTCTTACGTAGAAGGATGTAAGCTTGACCCTTGAGGCAGATTCAGGTTGATAAAAGCCTAACACATTTAATTCAGTGGTATTCTGAGCCTGTATGAGTGTGTGACATTTTTATGCAAATATATTAAAAGTTTTGGGGACTAGAATGAGAATGAGTAAGTGTTGCGAATTGAATCTGGTGACAGGGAAGTGATAGAAGTTTATCTAGAATGGAGTTAGCAGACTGTACCTTTATTGATCCATTTGGGATGCATCAGTTTTCAGTGGTAATCTGTTTATTTTCCACTTCTCTGAAGTCCCTGAACCTCAGGGTAGGAACTGGGAAAATGAAATCCCTCCCATTGTAGAAGATGGGGTTTGAGGCCACCTTGAACAACAGGTTGGTTTGAAACCAGTCTGAGCATACATGGCACCCAATGAGATGCGTTGCAGGGTTCTGAGGGAACTGGCTGATGTAGCTGTCAAGCCACTCTTAATTACATTTCAGAAGTTGTGGCAGTCAAGCAAAGTCCCTAGTAACTGGAAATATGGAAATATTGTGCCCATTTTAAAAAAGAGTAGAGAGAAGGACCCTGGGAACTACTGACCAGTCAGCCACACTCTCTGCACCTGGTGAGATTGTAGAGTAGATCCTCCTGGAAGACATGTTGAAACCTACAGAGGACAGGGATATGATCAGAGGCAGCCAGCATGGCTTCACCAAGAGCAAATCATGCCTGACTAACCTAATGGTCTTCTACAATTTGGTGACTGTATCAGTGGACAAAGGAGGAGCTATGAATGTCATCTACCTGGACTCCTATTAGACCTTTGATACGGTCCCCCATAACATTCTTGCTGCTAAATTGGAGAGGTTTGGATTTGACAACCGGACAATTAAATGGATAAGTAACTGGCTGAATGGCTGTGTCCAAAGAGTTATAGTCAGTGGCTCAATGTCCAAGTGGAAGTCAGTAACGAGTGGTGTCCTTTAAGAGTCTGTACTAGGACAAATAGTATTTAATATCTTTATCAATGCCATATAGACAATGGGATGAAGTGCATCCACAGCAAGTTTGCAGATGACACCAAACTGAATCATGCAGTTGATTTGCTTAGGAGAAAAGGTACCATCCAGAAAGACCTTGACGCTTGAGGAGTGGGCAAGGTTCTGCACCTGGGTTGGGGCAATCCCTGATATCCATACAGACTGGAGAATGAATGGATTGATAGCAGCTGTATGGGGAAGGACTTAGAGATACTGTTGGATGCAAAATTGGAAGTGAGCCTGAACAGGTATGCCTGCAGCCCAGAAAGCCAAGTACATCCTGGGCTGCATCACAAGCAGTGTGGCCAGCAGATGGAGGTGGGTGATTTTCCCCCTCTGCTCTGGTGAGCCTTTCTTCACCTGGAGTGCTGTGTCCAGCTCTGGGGCCTCCAGCACTAGAAAGACATGGACCTGTTGGAGTGGATCCAGAGGATGGCCATGAAAATGGTCAGAGAGCTGGAGCACCTTCCCTGTGAAGAAAGACTGAGAGAGTTGGGATTGTTCATCCTAGAGAAAAGGCGGCTTCAGGGAGACCTTATTGTGGCTTTTCATTACTTAAACAGGGCTTATAAGAAAGATGGAGAGACATTTTTCCAGGGCCTGTAGTGACAAGACAAAGGGCAATAGCTGTAAACTGAAAGAAGGTGGATTTAGATTAGATGTAAGGAAGAAATTCTTTACTGTGAGGCTGGAGAGACACTGTAACAGGTTTCCCAGGGAAGCTGTGAATGCCCCCTCCATGGAAATGTTTAAGGCCAGGTTGGATGGAACTTTGAGCAGCTTGGTCTAGTGAAAGATGTTCCTGCCTGTGGCAGTGGGGTTGGACTAGATGATCTTCAAAGGCTTCTTCTAACTTCTGTAATTCCATAATTCTATGATTTAGCCACCACCTTTTACACCTATAGTGGAACTACTAGCGGGTTATTTTAGTAATTAAATATTACCTTGATAACTCTGAAAATATGGGAGTAGATTACCTTTGAGAGGGAGTGTAAATACAAAAGATTTAGTAAACTATACATATTATTTTTTAATATTGGAATGTCAGTTTGCATTTTTTCCACTTTATTTCAGTTACTGGTATAATACTGAAAAAAATACACTTTTCTTCATTTATTTTTCTCTAATCAGTTACCAGTAATTTTCTTTCTATTTTGGTAACCACAGTGAGAGAATAATACAGGAATTCCAATCATTGGAGTTGTAAATAAGCCTGTCTCTTTGAAAGGAAAATGGAGGTTGCTTACACAGGAAGACTACACTTAGATGTATTTATGTGCCTGAAAAATGCTATTTAAATAAATTCACTCATATAGGTGATTCTGTTGTGAAATAAAATGAGGAAGCAATTAACTCTGGTCTTCCAGCTACATAAAGCAGTGATTCTGGCGTTGCTCCCTCTTTCTTTATCCCTACTACCCTTCAGCATGAAAGGAATTTTTTTGATGAGTAATGCTTTGAAAACAGTGGCTCAGGAAAAAAAGGATGCATCTGCATCACGACAACTCACATTTACAGGCAACTTGATGTCTGTGTGCATCCTACAACATAGAGGTTTCAGCCAGGAAGCCGACAAATTTGCATTTATTTTGATCTGCTTAGGAATGGAATGAAAATAATAACTTGCCTCTAGTATGAAGTTCCAATAAAGAATAGTTGCTTGGGTTACTTTCTGTAAAGTGCAAAGCGGTGCTTCCATGAAACCTAAACCACTTCTCTCTCCCCCTCCTTTCACTTGCTCATGTCAGCACTACAAACCAACAAAAACATCTTTAATAAATATATGCACACACATTAAAAAAAATTTGAGAAAGTTATTACTCAAATTTGGAGTTAGAATTAAAGTTCAAACTCAATTTTAATTCTAATATTTCTTTCACTTTTTATTCCACGTGTTTACTTTGTTTATATGTATGCCTAATGTAGTATTTAAATAACAATAAAAAATAAAAGAAGGGAAAATTATTTCTTACTACTCAGAAATCTAGCAGGTTGGTATTTGCATAAAATGTATTGATAAAGAAGTATGTTCAATATTCATGTTCCTGCAAGACTCAGTGATTTCTAAAATTGAGTAACCATGGAAACACAACTGGGTAACATAAGGAAGAAAGTGCAGGGGTAAATTTAGTCTCAGTCAAAAGTTACTATGTGGACTCTGGTTTTACAGTTCATTTTTTAACTATTATCTTAGAAGTTTCAGTGTGTGCATATATATTATAAATGTGCACATAGGCATATAACATATATATGAAACGTACTTAGTTGAAATACATGTTTTATTTACATTTGTTACAGCCTTTATTTTTTTTATTTGCTAAATTCTAGACAGGACAGTGCTAGCTTCTCCTTCATTTTTGTTTCACAGAATTTTTTAATGAGAGTTTGAGAACTCCTGATTTACAAATTAACTTTAAGAGGCAAATTTGTAAAGCATTATGTGATAAAATACTCTAGTAGTCAGAGCATTAGGAGGATCACAGATGGATTATTGGACAGAAGTGTAATAAAAATGTTAGAAATGTAAGGTGAAGTCAGTTTCTTGTTACTATATAAACCATATGTTGTTTTTAATGTGATAAATTGCAGAACTCTTAGGATTTTGCATAGTACTTGGCACACATTCCAGCGTCTGTCTTTTATATTGCTTGTGGTTGTGGACTGAAAATATGTATTTACTTTTCTAGAAAACTATGCCGCAGGTATTTCTGGACTATGCTGTTCATATAATGACTCTTCTGTGTAGCACTGTGAACCTCAACCTACTCTCTTAATGTTTTTAAACCACATGAGGATATACCTCCTTTTATGACAGAAAATGTGTTGAGTTCTGTGGAGTTAATAACAGCAATTTTAAAAATTGTTCTTACTTTCACTGTTTAAAGACTGTGAGATCAAATATCTTAAGCAATAAGGGCAAGAAGATTTTGAGCTCCTGTATTTTCAACTTCTGAAATTTGTAGTTTGTGACTTTCTTTGGTGTAAAGGTGTCTGTCTTTCTGTCTTCCCTTGTTGGGAAAGAGGTCCTTCTTTCAATGTATTTTTTTTCCCTTGTTTTCCACACTGGTCTTCTCCTGTCATGTAGGGGGAATGAAATAGGAAGCTGAGTCCCAGATTATATTCTCTTGATTCTGGTGCAACCTCTAAAATGCATCAAATGTCAAGCTATGCCCACTGTGAGAAATTCATGAAGAAATTGCCTCAACAGTATGATCACAGTCAGGTTTTTATGATGAAAGTAGCTGGCATAGAAAGATACCTTGAAAACAAGCAACACAATGAAGTGAAAATGATAAAAATGGGCACAGTGCTGACACAGTACAGCTGCTGTCCCTGGCAGTGACTCCTGCCTTCAACAATAGTCTGACTGCTAGGAAAACCCCGCTCTGTTGGTTAACTTTCAGTTTAATATCAAAGAAGGGTTCAAGCTAGAATTCCATGTGTGAAAAACTCTTGACAGTTTGCGTGTGTCCACTAAACATTTTTACGAAGCCTCTTTATTTTTAGGATTTACCTAAAGGAACACTTTATCACATCTGGCTCTGTAAGTAATTTTGTCTGTATTCTTCATGAATGTGGGTGACAGAGCTTTTCAATCAAAAGAATATGTTCAGAAGTTTAAGTAAGAAAATAAGGAAAAACTCAGTAGCTCTTTGCCTGTCACTTAAACTGGATCGTGTGCTTTATAGGTTACAGGGCATATATATATACATGCATGCTGATAAAATCTAGATCTAACCTCCCTGCTGGCTTAAAACAAGTAAGTGTCCTTGTTTGGATGTGGTAGCCACCATGGAACCAATTATCCATTGCCTGCCACCTCTTGTGGTCATTTATAGCTCTGTGAGAAGATATATAATACCACCAAGATTTAAATTAATTTCATCATTTTCATATAAATAAGCACGGCGTGCTTATGGCAAACACTACAAAAAAAAATGAAGCAATGGAATATCAAGCAATTGACATGTGTGATATCAGGCCTTCAGTGATGCAGGAAATCCAAAGCTAAAATTGATGAGTGCTGAACTTCAGAAGGAGCTAGGATCTTTCTTATTTTCTTTTACTCTTCTAAAGAAGTTGCAGAGGTGAAGACAAAAAAAGCACTCGTACAATTCTGAAGTGAAAATTTAATCTGGAGGATCAGTTTGTCTGGTGAAGGCACCGGGGCACTCCCTACTGGAATCCTTACACCAAGGAATAAATTGCTACATACTTACAACTCTAGAAATGAGACATCTTTAAGATGCCCTAGCTATATGGAACTTGAATTTAGATACAAAGACACTAAATGAGATGTCTTTGTGTTTTTCCTTAGCCTGATCCAGAAATTTTTCTTTCCTGTGTTTTTTTTTCTTTGGCCAGAATAATTTACCCAAATGTGTTCCTTCTTCCAAGCAGTTGTGAAGACAGAAACAGCCAAGAGTCGAATCTCTGTTAATTTCTGCAGCTTTGTAAACATTAATATTTTCTCAATTTTAATCATTTGCATTCCTTTTTCGAAACTTCTATTACTTACATTTTAAGATTTTTTCTTTTTTTTTTCTTTGGTGTGTTACCATCTTACGACTACTGTGAGTCATAGTTTGGGAAGATATTTTGTGCTGTTGTAGTTTTTCTGCTTTCTCTCTTTTTTTTTTTACATATTTCTTCTGGAAACATAATAGATAAATGCCCTCATATACTGTTTCTTATACTTGCATTAATCACTGTCTCACATTATCTTTGCTGGACGGAGTGCGATGTTCATGGTAAGAGTCCCCACCTCTTCAGACGTGCTTGGGTTTGGTTTTGTGTTTCCTTGTCTTCGCTCAGGACGCAGCTTGTGACCCTTTCCTAGGAATGGCAGAAGTTGTTGTTACTGGGCTATAACTCATTTTTAAAAGCAGTTCTGGATACAGTCAGCCACATTGGTTTTGGTGAGGCTGGAACTACGTCTTCATGCAAAACATCTGCCCCACTGGTCCAGGCAGCCAAGTTTGTATTTCCAAGACATTTTGGATTATTGTTCCAGTTGGTGTCATGATGTGCCTCACTAGTCCCTCTAAATATGAACTCTTTACCCTGGAATTAGCTGAGTAGTTTTAAGTAAGCAGCAGCTTATTTCCTGCAGGGCTCAGGTGTAAGAGCTGCTTATAAGTACTACCTACGTCATAAGAAACATGAAACACAAGATGGGAACTGCAAGGAATACTGAAATCCTTCTGAAAGGTGCATGGCAAGTGAAACCAGTGATGTGTGAGTGGCTGAGATGTGTTTAGGAAGGCAAAATGGAGGAACAGAGGTCAGTGATACAGGTATAGGATGAAAGAGGGTGGAAAGCAATTCATTACTGCTGAAGCAATGAAAGGAATGAGTGTTTGGGGATGGGTGGGGGAGGTGCAGGCTGTTGTTACTGGATGGGGATTTGATGCATATGTGTGCATTTGTGTGCAGAGGGAAGGAGCAGTAGAGCTGATGGGCAGAAGTTGTGATGCTGTTTCCAGACGTGTGGAAATGGAAAGAGCGCTGGATAAAAGCTGTAGTTTCAGATGCAGCAACACAGCTTGTTGGCCTCTGGATGCCCCATGAACTTCCTTCTCTGTAAAATACACAGTTTTTATTTCTTTATCGCTTAATCATATGATAGCTCTCTTTAATACCTCTAATACAGGACGGCAAAGAGTCAGGACAGCAATAGGAGATGAATGGAATTTCTCTGAACCTAAGGGTGAGCAGTGAGTCAGTGGAGTCTCTTGTAGAGCAGCCAGAGATATGTTAATATTAGAGTGCATTAAAATTTGTTTTTTTTCAACCTTAAATTATTGTACATATCGAGTGGTAGAGAAGATGGGCCGAGCTAAAAAGTCAGGAGGTAGATTAACCCTTCTCTTAGAACAATTTTATCTTCTATAGAGGAAAAGTTGTCACAAGTTGGGAGCCAGTCTTTTGGGGGAGTTGGGGATAATATGTGATATTTGGGTGATTCTTGAAATAGCAATATTTTCCTTAAGTACAGTATTCTAAAATACTTTTCCAGGTTTAGAAAAAATTATTCCCATTAACTCTTAAGACTGTTAATGTGATTTATGTTACTATTTTATCTCGAGACAAGTGGAACAGGATATACTGTCTTAAAATGAATCAATTGTGACATTGCACAGAGAAGAAACTTATGAAAAAAATGTATCCTTAATGAACTAACTGATGGCTTGAAGCTGATTTTCAAGCCAAATTACATGTCTTCTTTGAATCATACTGTTTCCCACAGTTTTCCAGTGCTTATGTAGCCCCTTTGCCTTGTTCATAAAGAGGTAGCTTTGGTTTGAAGCTTTATTTCAAAGTTGGAATAATATTGAAATCTCAGACATTTTTAGAACTGGGTAATTCTTTCAGTTCGTCTGTGTGGTTTTTTTTCATAGAATCATGTGAAAAAGACATGTCTTTTCCAATCAAGAGAGCTGGGAAAACTTACCAGAATCCCAGATTGAGTTTGGCTAGAGGTGTAGCATATTTTAATCCACCCTTCCTCTCAGAATCAACAGCTTCAAAACCTGAAAGTGGCAGCTTTTGTTTGCTGCACTGTACTGCAGTACCAGCTCCTTTCCCAGCAACAGCTGATCACTGCACCCTGCTCAGTGCGTGGTGGCAGTGGAAAAATCCCTGTATTTGTGTAGGTGTAAATGTGTCAGCCTGTTAGGCCATTTTCCAGTTCTAAAGGCAGTACGTGGGGCTGTACTGCTCATTTATTAGTAAGTGCTGATTTATGGAGAAGTATTAAGAATCAATGATCCATCAAATGTAGAATCTGAATTTCCTAAAAAACTGTTTGTTAGTTTACTTACTGCTTCATACCGATGGGTTTTTCTGTATTGATATATTTTATGTATTTATGCTTTATGGCTCCTCATGGTGGAACAATTTTTTTACTTCTTAACTTGTGAAGTGCTTGAACTGTTAATTCTGGAACTGTTACATTCTATGATTACAGAATGCATCATTTAGAGTAATTTTGAAATGCTTAACGTAGAAACCTTTGAACCCTCTTCTTCTTCAATTTAACAAGTAAACAAATTTGCTATTGGAGGAAGGGTTTGAAGGTGACTGCCAAAGATCACTGTCAATGAACTATTCTTAAGCAATTAATTCTGCTGTTGATTGAGTTAATAACTGTGCATATGAGCTGGAGTGTTTGGAATCCATTTGGTTTATGTGTAGTAAAAGTGGCACAATATACATGCATGTATTTTCAATACTGCCAAGCTTCAGTTATGCACCTATAAATCATAGAATCAGAAAATGCTTGGGGTTGGAAGGGACCTCAGGAGATAATCTCATCCAACTCTGCTGCCAGAGCAGCATCTCCTAGGGCAGGCTACATAGGAACGCATCCAGGCAGGTTTTGAAAGTCTCCAGAGAAGGAGACTCCACAACCAATCTGGGCAGCCTGGTCCAGTGCTCTGTCACCCTGACAGTAAGGAAGTTTCTTCTCATGTTGAAGTGGAACCTCCTGTGTTCTAGCTTGTACATGTTGTTTCACTTGACGCTCACCCCTTAGATATTTATAGAATTAATAAGATCCTCTCTCAGCCTTCTCCAGACTAAACAGTCCCGGTTCTCTCAACCTTTCAGTAAATGAATTTTCTCAGCAGGTCTTTTATGCCAAAAGAGGTGGATTGTATTACTCTGTTTGCATATCTAGTGGCACAGTTGAGGGCACATCATGGAAAAATAATTTTCTGCTGTAGATATTGTTAGCGCCAATCTTAAGGAAATACTTGGAAAAGCAGAGAGGAAGGATAATATGGTAGATGATGAAGAGGGCTGGGATTTGAAACAGTTTCATCCTGCCACATTTATTGTGTGAGACTGAACAAGTCACTGTCAATCCTTTTGTAAAGTGGTACAAACGGTAGTTGCCTTGTGGGGATTTACAAGAGATAAATGAATCGTATTTGAATAGTGTTTTGGAATATTTGAATCTATAAAGATATCACTTTCTGTAAGTTTGAATAGGATTTAGGGTGGAGGAGTGTTTACTGAAGTATACTACACGCAATGGGAAGACGGCATTTTTGGGGTATTTATATGCATTCTTTTGGTATTTGGTCTACTTACCTGTTCTCTGGCTGTGCCCTTTGCAGATCAAAAATCTTTTACCACACCCTTTTATTCAGCTAAATTTCTTTCTCCAGTTGTTGCACTTCCACATTTTCCTGCTGACCTTCCTGGATCAACATTCCCTTTCTTAGAGATGATGTAGTTGACAGTTGTGCCTCATGAATTATCTCCTTCTGTCCCTATCTCCTCTTCTATCCCTCTGCTGCCTGGAGCTATACAGTTGTGAAAGAAAATCAAGGCTGTGCAAGATTATCATGTACTTGTTTTGTGTGCTTGGGGATTTTTCCAAATGTTTTTCCTTAAGGGGAAAATCTTATTTAGCTCAACAGGTTTACTTTTTCTTCAGAAATTTTGTGCTGACCAGTTCATATCTATGTGTTTTTAATTATTTATTTGAAAATCTGGAGGTGGTAATAAGTTGTTTAAAAATCTACTAGGGAGGATGTTTTGACATCTGATTGTGGATTTGGTGATAGATTTGTAGAGCTTCCTGCAGACAATATCTATTCCTTTGTGTTCAAGAAATTATTCAGTGAAGAAAACATTTTGTAGTTTTGGTTTTTGTGTTTGTGTGTTTTTGTTGTTTTGTTTTGTTTTAATATTGAGATATTTTCTCTTTATTGGGGATTATTTGTACATTTTTGTTTTCCATATTGTAGAAGGTCATATCTGTTTTTCTTTGCCATAATCTATGCTTTCTTGATTATTTTGCTTTCTTTACCTTTACAAATGTTCTTTTCCTTTGTATACTGAATTATCTTTGTTTTTTATAGCATTTAATATCGTTTTTTTTTCTGGTGCTGTATTTCTGATAAGACATTGAATATGTGTATTACAACATATGTACCATATCTAGAAATTATATGCTGCGTGAAATCAATTGTGATCACAAAATGCATTAAATTTAGAGTACTGTATATTCCACTTGATCTTCCAGTGTAATTAGATGTAACTAAAGAATGGTAAAAAAAGATCCTTTGTTTGGAATATAAAAAGCATTTTTATGGTTTTGTGGATAGCTTGGAGATGTGCTTAGAGTACTAAGCACTTTTTAATGTCACATTCAAAATGAGATTGACAAATTGAAGGAATACTTTGAAATCAGTAAGATGAAATTTAATAAAGACAAATGGTAACTGTTACAACTTAGAAATGAGGAATCAAATGTTTATGTACAAAATGGGAAATCAATGTGTAGGCAGCAGTAGTGTGTAAATATATCGTGGTGTTAGAAAAGACCACAAATTGAAATTAATTAACTGTGTGATTCTTTTGCATAAAAAAGGGCAAATAGCCCTGGGAGATGCAGGCAGGAATGTCATCTGCAACACATGGGAGTTACCGCTGAGCTTCCTTCAGTGGGTGGGATGTCCCAGAAGTATTTTGCCTGGTCTTGAGCGTTAGGCTTAAAGAAAAAAAAGAGATTAATTGGACAGCGTCCAGAGGAGACAAACAGTAATCAGTACCAGAAATTCTAAGGACACAAGAAGGTTGATTTGTACCGAATAGAAAGGTTGAGTGGTATTTATGTCTATAATACTGCAAAAAAGCACCTTCTAATATATGAAAGATTATTATGAGTAATGATGTTTCTGTTTCCCAAATCATAACAAACAGAACAAAAATAATCAGCGTACTTTCTAACACTGAGGATTTGGGACAAGAAAACTCTTTATATGTAACACAGCTAAATACTTGAAAAAACTGTAGGGCATCTGGGTCTCTGGAGGTTTAAAATACGTGAGGCAAATCTCTATGAAGAATAGTCTAAGGGTATGGTGTCCTCCCCCAGAGTAAGGGGGATGGATGAGATGAAGCCTTAGTTTTTCACAGTCCTAATTTTTGATGATTTTTATCTCTTCTTGCCTAATTAAATCAGTACATGTTTATGAGGTGTAATAATGTAAGCTTTGAAAATATTTTAATGGTTTTGTATGGCAAGGTTTTTATGGAGTTAAGAGGCTTTACATTTATATGTGAAGTGTATAAATATGCACATACATACATTATACTGTGCAAATATGTATTTGTAAGTCTTCGTTATATGTGGTTCAATAGCCGTGTGTGTGTCTGTGTGTGTGTGTGAGTTTTCTGAGCGAGTGATGTTGGAAAAATAAGCCAGTTCCTGGGTACCATTTCTTCAAAACTGAAATCAACCACTGCATGTTGAAAACACTTACTCTGTTTAATTTAATTATGTTCATTTAATATACAGTTTGAGAAACAATGGTACATTTTTTTTTAATCTGTGGGATGGTAGAAGATGTTAGCAAGGCTGGAGGAATTCAAGTTGTTAGCTCTGTGGGATGAAAAGAGACAGATAATTATTACCTGTGGAACATGGAGGAGTTATCTGGGGAGAGGATGTGAGAGAAATAATAATGTGTCGCTGTTATGTTCATGACTTTTAGTATCTGACAAAGCTGTGAGTTTTAGTTCCCAAGCTTATCTTTTGGAGGTATTTGTAAGTTTCTGCTGAGACCAAGGCTGAGTGATCAGAAATGTAATGTTTTGTGGAAACTGTTCTTCCATTAACTGCATGTCTTTTGCTGTTTTCATCTATGAGTTCATTCCAGTATTGGAAGATCTGTTCACTTTGACCTGCAGAGTTTCATAACAGTATTTGATGCCCTGCATATGTGTGCCTGCATCGGACTCATGCGCTTGATGGCTCTGCTGTGTCAGGTCTTTCTCCCAGCTGTAGAATGGCACATTTTACATCTTTTTATTCTGTGGAAAATTTGATGCAGCGGATGATGATGGCGGCAATTTTGATGATGAATCTGCTAAGATGGAGAGTTGTTTTAGAGTTAGGCACCAGTGAAGAGGTTTGGGTTCCTGATTAGCTCTTCAGTTTCAGTGAGACTTCTGCACTGAGGTCATTCTTTCAGTTTTTGAAAATTCAACCTTCATAGGTATGAAGTCTTTTGATCAAGTTTAGTTGTTATTGAAAGTACTAATGCCTAGTTATTATCCCAGGAGTGTAGTAGCAGGAGTGGTTTAAGCTTTCTGTCTTCTGAAAGAACATAATTTTTTTGACGATAGTAAACGTTAGCTTTTACACACATTTCAATACAGCAAAAATAAAAGCAATCCCAGGCTAAAGATACATGGAAAATATAAAATTTCTAATTAATGATTTCAAGCTGTAGCCATAATATGTTACAGAAGTTCTTTTATTTGTGGATTAGGAACCTTCAGTCTGAAGAACACAGAAGTTGTGATTATTTGCCCTTCTAGTCATGATAAATGGAAAGGATGTTCTGACTAAATGGCGGAAGGATGTTGCTTTTAAAATGGTCAAAGTTACTTTAATGTTAGTAGGAGAGAATGTAAAAATATGGTTGGTCCTGTAATAGCTTTCTGTATGAACAGTTGAAAATGGTTATGAGTTCAGATAGCAGGTGTGTAACTGTTGCCAGCAGCATGTCTGGAGATGAAGGGTGGCAGGAGAGAGAAAAGGTAGTTGCTGTGTGCTCTGCTGCACAGACAAGAGCTGCCACCAGAAGTTGTAACTGCTGCAGCAGTTCAGCTGTCAGTCAAAGGGAATGACCACTTAGGCCTTGTTGGGCTGCCTGGTGGAAAATTACTTTGAGACAAAGGAAGGACTTCTTGTCTAACCCCAGTAACAGTAGTCATCACCTCAGAAAGTGAGCTCTGCTTTTACCAGGCAGGATTGGCCTTTTCAGAAAAGGGGGTATCCCTTGGAGTGAGCAAACAATCTCTGGTAAAGGAGATTTTCTAAAGTTCAGACTGAATTGTTTATATTACCATAGCTCAAAAGAAAGCCTATACTACATAGTCTATACTGAAGTATAAGATTAATAAGTTTAGGTAAGCGTGTAGGCTTTTTGTTATTTTAAACTAATTTTCTATAATGCTTTGCTTGATTTGCTGAAAAAAGGCTTCTAGATTCAGTTGCTGACTGGTTTAAAAAGGCTATTTGTCTATGTCATGACCACCTGAAGGAGAGATGGGGTTGCACTTAAGCCTTCATGGCAATATATGCTTTGATAGATAAGCTAAAGGAAATTTGGCTACAGCTTTGTAAAATGTTATAGCTGTCAGGCATAAACAGGCTACTTTTGGAAGCTACTGTTCACTGCAACAGAACTGGCAGTGCAGAACATACACCAGTCACACCAGTGGTGCATTTCAACTATGCCAGACATTTCCCCAATATTTTATCTTAAAACATCAAACTGGAGGCAGATTTGCATAAGGACGTGTTGTGATCTGGAAGGGTGGGCCTGTCGCTGTACACCCTATCTTGCTGAATCTGCTATGGCCGATGTACCTGTCTGGGTGCACCAGTCTGGGTGCAATCCTGTACTAGCACAGCATCATTTCCAAGTGTTTTAATGTGAAAACTGTAAAAACCGATTTAAGGGCAAATGCAGTGGTTAACCTGTCTGCGCTGCCACATGCAAATTAAACGTGAAAGACAAGCACATTTTAAAGACACGCTGAAGTATGACGTCCACACTAGTGCTGCGCTCACCTTAGGCTGTAGCATTTTGGGAATTGTAACCACTCGTTCTTACCCACAGCAGTCTTACTGGAATTAGGCAGCCTCTCAAGGTGTGAACAGGGACTTACAGGGAAAACATTCGGACTAATGTGTTGTTTAGCTAACCTTCTGAAGAAGATGGCCTGTACCTTAGAATTGACTGCTGAGACTGGCTATTTTACTTTATCTTTGATCCAGTTACCATTGGACGAGTACAAATGACACTGGAGATGCAACTGAGCAGCAGCCAGATTTACCTCTGCCATGGAAATAAACACACCAAGAATTGCAGATTTAAAAAAATATGCAAATGGAGAAATGGGAACAGGGGAACAGAAACAGACAGCCTTGAAATGCTGACACAGAGTGAAAATAGGAATGCATTGCTTAACAATTAACAGCTTTGCTGATAGATTAATCAGCAGTTCTGTGCTCATCACTCTTCTGTGAGTTTCCATTTCTGAGAATGAATTTTTAGGCATCTTGTTTATATATATAGCATTGTACATAAGCATTAAAAAAATTTATGAAATTCATCTGTAGAGTTGTAGTGAGTTAGTGCTTCTGCCCTTCATAGATATGCATGATGCAAGTCTCTGTAGCCCGCGTGCCGTGCAGATGGCACTACGTTTCTGATCGCAAAATTTATGAAATAAGTGAAGGAGGACTGGCTGGCTTAGCCTGCACTGTGCCATGACTCATAGGAGTCTTCCCATTTGCTTCGGTGAATGTCTGTAGGGAGAGGATGCTGGCTGCATCTCCTGAAACATGGAGCCAAGTATTGGAAGAGAGGATCTTTTCTAGAGCTTCTTATGCCTGTGTGTCTCTAGACACAGCTATTTAAAAAACAAAACAAAACAAAATACTGGCAGCATAAAATGTTAGAAGGCAGAAAGGAGATTTCCTAGTGTTCAGTTTGATAATAAGTGCCATCAATTTTGCATGTTCACAGGATTATGTTCTGTGTCTCTACAATTAAAAAGAAAATAAGAAAAATGCATCATAGAACATTAGCATAATTGTTGTAATGCAAAGGCTTTGCATGAAGTCTATTAGTATTTTCCTAGCCATCTGACTTGTGTTAATTAGCAAAGGAGCAGTTTCTACATGATTTATTAGATAAGTACTGCATTTCAAAAGCCATATTTGTAGAAATAAGGCCAGAGGTTCTCCAGCACATGAAAAGAAAGAAAAACTTCTTGATTTTTCTGTTGTTTGAGGATATGAGTGAAAGTAGTCATTAATGAAAGATAACAAATTGATTTGAGAGATACAGAAAGAGACAAGTGTAAAGATTATGTCCTTGATACAGACAAGATAGTAAGGCTTCACAAATCTTATGCTCAAACTAATTTAAAGAGCTGGTTGAAGTACTGGCAAAAATACAGCCACAGCAGCAGGGAACTTGGCTTTCACTAATCACAAAAATATTTACCTGAACCTAAAAGCTTCAAATCCTGAGTTGGACTCCCCTATGGCTTAGCTGTCACACTACGGCTTTGAGTTAAGTAATGGCAGCGCTGCCTGATTCTGTCTACAGGACCTGAAATGTCTCAGGGACTATTACAGCTGGATGCT
>VWZK01011253.1:0-18007 GCA_013396935.1 Baryphthengus martii
CACGCCAAGCTCCAGGCCGAACTCCACACCGAACACCACGCTGAGCTCCACCCATGCACACTGGACACTGAGATGTGCCAGGAGCTGGGTGGAGGCAGCTTTTATTGCTCCCTCCCTGCAGAAGGCAGCCCTCCGGCTCCTGTGGCTCTGTCTCCTGCCTGCTGCAGCCCAGCCCAGGGTGACAACCTGGGGACCTGGACACCCCCTGCCTCTGCTTGCACGTCACCGAATGTAACCAAGCTCTATGAACCATGCAGCCTGAAGGCAAAGGTGCTTTGCACGGTAGAGAGCTGGCTGGGGAGCCGTCTGCAACAGCTTTGCCAGCAAAACCTCCCAGCATGGCTCGTTTCACTCGGCGGGAGGCCTGGAGTTTACTGGGGGACCAATAATGGTGTTGCCAAAGCGGTGGCTAAACCACCCCACCGGTGCCTGGCCCAAGCAGTGTCCTCTGTCCACTGGAGCTCGCCAGGCCGGCACCGCGCTCCCCAGACACAAGCTCCCAGATCCTCACCAGTGCCCCACTTAGATCTTCACTGCCCAGATAGGGGACTCAGATATGCCTAGTTTTGAAATCTGATTGCTCTTGGCATCATTTGGAGGAAGGGAGCCCATGCTTAGAAGGGCTAATTCAGCCTCTGGCCCTCCCCCGGCTCCTCCTCTGAGGCTGGAGCTGAGGGCAGAGGAGCAGCGCCCAGCAGAGGTGCTGACCACGAGTGGCCTCAGGCTGCAGGATGGTGGTGACCCCTTCCTCGGAGTGCCTGCTTGCAGACCAGGATTGGCCTGATTAAAATCATAGAATCATAGAAATGTTAAGGTAGGAAAGGACTCCAAGATCATGAAGTCCAGCCTTCTACCCAACACCTCTGTGACCACCAGACCATGTCCTGAAGTGCCACATCCACATGGTTTTTGAACCCCTCTGGGGATGATGACTCCACCACTTCCCTGGGCAGCCTGTTCCAGTGCTTAACTACTCTTTCAGTAGAGAAATTCTTCATAATATCTGATCTGAACTTCCCCTGGCACAGCTTGTGGCTGTTTCCTCTTGTCCTGTCATTAGTTCCTAGGGAGAAGAGGCCAACACCAGCCTCACTCCAACCTTCTTTTAGGGAGCTGTTGAGAGTAATAAGGTGGAAGATGCAGTGGCATCTCCTCTTGGCCTCCTCTTCTTCAGGCTAAACAATCCCCTCTCCCTCAAAAGCCACAACGGGTGTCGGCAGGAGCTGAACTCTGCAGGTGCAGAGGGATGATGTGTTGCAGAGACCTCAGAAGCATCTGATTTGGAGGGTCTTGAGCATTGGCTGCTTGTTCAATCAGCCCCAGGTTAACCAGCCTGTTAATCCCTGTTCTTGCCCCACCTTGACTGTAACTGTGAGGATTTACTCCAGATCACACCCAGGCACTGCCCTCATAGTGATGAAGGGACGTGAATCCTTCTGTCAGCCTTGGGGCCACCACCCCTGAGACCATACAGGGTGGTCATGTCTGGTTTCATCTCCATCACCTTCGCATGCAGAAACTCACCTTTCTGGCTGTGCAGAAGGAGCAGGTTGGAGGCCAGAGGGGTGAACCGGGTCTGCAGGGGACGCTGGAGAAAGTGGCTCCACTGTGTGTGTGGAGGAGACCCCAGAGTCCCAACCAAACCACCCAGACAAGAGGCACCGGTGCCAGGAGCAACCCAGGGGGTCTCATNGGTGATGAAGGGACGTGAATCCTTCTGCCAGCCTTGGGGCCACCACCCCTGTGACCTTCCCTACATGGGAGGCCATACAGGGTGGTCATGTCTGGTTTCATCTCCATCACCTTCGCATGCAGAAACTCACCTTTCTGGCTGTGCAGAAGGAGCAGGTTGGAGGCCAGAGGGGTGAACCGGGTCTGCAGGGGACGCTGGAGAAAGTGGCTCCACTGTGTGTGTGGAGGAGACCCCAGAGTCCCAACCAAACCACCCAGACAAGAGGCACCGGTGCCAGGAGCAACCCAGGGGGTCTCATGGCGACAGGGCAGGGAGATAAGTTCAGGGAATGGTGTAACAGAGCTGGCACCAGCCCCGCTTACAGGAACAGTATGGAGCTTTTCCTGCCCAGCCAGCTGCCCACACCAGCTCCCACTTGTTCTCCTCTTCCTCTACTCTGCCCTAGTGAAGCCACCTCTGGAGTATTGTGTCCAGTTCTGGTCTCCCCGATTCAAGACAGACAAGGAACTACTGGAGAGAGTCCAGAGGAGGCTGGGAAGCTGCTGAGGGGCCTGGAGCATCTGTGTGGCCAGGAAAGGCTGAGAGCCCTGGGGCTGTTCAGCTGCAGAAGAGCAGCCCCAGAGGGGAGCTGAGCAAGGCTGAGCAAGAGCTCAAGGGGCCCTGGGGGCAAGACGCTGGGGCCAGACTCTGCTCAGTGGTGCTCAGCGTCAGGACAAGAGCCACCAGGCACCAACTGGAACCCACGAGGTTCCAGCTGAACATGAGAAGAAACTTCTTTGGTGGGAGGGTGTTGGAGCCTGGCCCAGGCTGCCCAGAGAGCTTGGGGAGTCTCCTTCTCTGGAGAGATTGCAAAGGCGCCTGGACCCTGCACTGCTGGGCCCCCTGCTCTGGGTGACCCTGCTGGAGCGGGAGGGTGGCACCAGATGAGCTCCAGAGCTCCCTTCCAATCACTACCATTCTGGGATTTTGTCATTCTGGGAACTCATCACGCACTTTAGTCTCTGCCCAGGACAAGCCCTGGGTTGTGCATCCAGCGGCTTCACCGTGACCAGCAGAGAAAGCTCAGGAGCTCCCACCAAAGCATCCATTGCGTCCATCCACCGTTTGTCTGGGTGAACACCCATCCAGGATTCACCTTCCAGCTGGAACTGGAGGTGATAGGAGCACCAAAAGAGCATCTTTTTAGAGATGTTGGACTTTGGGGCCCCACACCCAAACTGGCACAGGTCTGCTGGGCACTGTGATGCCAGGAGGAGGGTGTCCCTGGGGATGCCACTGCATCTTCCACCTGGCAGGGACCACTGGAGAACATCCCTCCTAAGGAATCAAAGGGAAAAATATAAAGCCCAGGATGTGTTTCTTAAACCATTTACCACCGAAAGCAAGTGATGAGTTTCCCTCCAAGCATGGAAACATCATTGTTCCCAGTCCCCCACCGCGTCCTACCGGCCTCACTCCCGGTCCTGCTCCCATTGCCCTGGAACCAGCCGTATTTAACTGGGCACACCTAGGACTGCGGCAGCCGGATCCACAGATCTCCTCGAGACCCTGAAAAGCATCTCTATGCCTTTGTCTGAGGCTGTGAAAGCGGCTTTTTTACTCCTTAACATCTGTGACTCGCCCGGGTCCTGCGGCTGCGGGAGGGAGCTGGCGTTTCTGCGCGGGGTTAAATTAATCCTTTGTTGCTCCTCAGCCATTTCTTTGCTCGGTTTGAGATGGAAGAAAATCAACTTGTTTTTCTTCCTGCCCTTCCTGTTTACGGCGACACAGGGTTTCTTCACATGATAGCGGCAAGAGATGCTCGGA
Source organism: Baryphthengus martii (assembly GCA_013396935.1). NCBI lineage: Eukaryota > Metazoa > Chordata > Aves > Coraciiformes > Momotidae > Baryphthengus > Baryphthengus martii. The sequence goes on from VWZK01011253.1 coordinate 3,500, forward strand.
CTCTGTAATTACGTCTCAGCCACAGCCAGGAAGGGGACAGTGGCTGGAAGAAGGGACCGGCTCGGCCCAGGGTGTAAGGAGTTCAAAGTGAAGCCCCCTCCAAGTCCCCTGTGGCTGTGGGTAGCGGTGCAACGCCCACACTTCTAAGCTTTTTAAATTTAAGGTGCCCTAAAAGGTTTTTGGGCAGTGAGAGCATCGCTGCTGGGGATGCTGCACCCGTGTCCTCGCTTCAGACTGGGGTGGGAGCAGGAGGAGGGACAGCTCATCTCAGGGATGGTTGGTGGCATTTGGGTGCTGATTTGTATCATTTTTCTTTTGAAGAACTTCCCCTATTGCTCTGAAAACCAGATTACGGCTGTAAAACCGTAGGAGGTTTTTACATCCTCCCCGCTCGGCTGAGGACGCACTGGCTGCAAACTGGGAGGGGAAAGGAGTCTGGCTGTCCTGGGGAAGGCAGAAAGGCAGGAGATGTTTTAACATCCCTTTGCCAAGGGAAATGAGTGATTTGAGAATGTAACACGTCCAAAAAATGCTGAGGTGTGGCCCCTCACTCTGCCCATGAATCAGGCTGGGATGGGCATTAAAGGTGGCGTTATTGACCACCCTCATCTCCTCTGAGGGGTCCGTGCCAGTGCCCAGCCTTGCCCTAGAGCCCAGGGTGGGTGTGTGGCACCCAGGTTCAGCTGGTGACCGGCAGTGATAACCACTGTGGCAGGCCGGGTGTCCTGAGAGCCGCCCGGCAATGTCGGTGCCAGTGGTGGGATTGTGGCTCTGGTGTGGGAGATGCCAAATGGGATGCAGAGGAGAGGAGCTGTGGCACCTCCAGAAATTCACAGGTTGATTTTCAGTGGCTGGTCCTGAGCTGGCTTTGGTGCTTCCATTGCCCCTCCCTCCAACTGGGTCTGTGTGAACCTTGTGAGGTTCAACCAGGCCAAGTGCAGGNGGAGATTTCGAGTGCAGAGAAAGAAGAGATTTTGTGATGCTGAGGGTGGTGAGAGCCTGGCTCAGGTTGCCCAGAGAGGTGGTCGGTGACCCTGCTCCAACAGGTCCCTGTCTCTCCTGTGCTGAGGGCTCCAGAGCTTAACTCAGCCCAGCAGGGGGTTCTCCCCAGAGTTGAGCAGAGGGGCAGGATCCCCTCCCTCGACCTGAGGGACTCTGGTACCCACACTCAGTCTGGAGGATACTGCTTTTCTGCATTTCTTTTTTCTTTTTTTTTTTTTTTCCCCCCTCTGTTATTTCACTATCAAGGAGGAAATTACTTTCATGGGCAGCAAGGGAGGGGGCAGAATCTTGCCAAGGCATCATTAAAATGAAGCTCTGGGTTGTACAGCAGCACAAATCCAGATGAGGCAGAGCCTGTGGGAGTGAACCAGCGGCGTTAATAGGGGGGGAAAGAAGCAAAAATTAAAAAAACCCACCACTTTTTAATCGATTCAACTTCACAAGGAAGGGAAATGCCCCAAAACCAGAACAGCCATCGGATGAAACTTTCCTTCGACTTTTATAATTACAGAATAGAAAAGAAATCCTCGGTTCACGTTACAAATACAGTCTTATATAAAAACAAGCCAACAGAAAAGAAAAAAATCAAAGGTCGCAGAGCGCCGGTGCCTGGCTCCTGCCGAGCCCGGGGAGGGGGAAGTCGGGGGGGAGGAAGCTCTTTCGAATGAGTTTGAAAGGATGGCAAATGTTTCCCTCTGCTTCCTGCTGGGTTCGAGAAGGGTGTTGAGAAGGTGGGCATCTGCCAATCCCATCCATCCCATCCCACGGTGGGTCAACGAGAACATCCTTGGTCCTGGAGAGGAAAATAAACCCTGGAGATGCTGCTGTCCCTGGGGTTGGGCAGTGCTTGGAGATGGGGATGTGTTTTGGGAGGCAGGGGGGGTGTCTGTTGCCTGGAAAACACAATTTTCCTTGGAAAAAAAAAACGGTGAAAGGGCAGAAAAATTATTGCCTGTAAAGTTCGCAGCTTGGCTGGAGGCGGCGGAGGGGCTGGTGGGGGGACAGAGCCCATCCCTGTCCCCTGCCCAGGCTCTGGGCTCGGGCAGCTTCGGTCGTTGGCACTTCAGGGCTGCTTGTTGGGAAGGACAAAACTAACCCCCTCCCAGGGTGCACAAAAAATCCCCAGGTAACCCCCAGGACTGGAGGAAAACGCCTGGAAGGCAAAATTCATGCGACCATCCATCTCACTGGTCTCAGATGCAGAGAGGGGCCAGATCCAGAAGAAATTGCATCCCACCTCTGGGAACAAAAAGGAGAACCAGGAGGTCAGGGGATGTTTCCTGAAACGACTTTTTTTCCTTCCAGCTTCTTCTGAGGTTTTAAATTCCCAGCTCATCTTCATTTCGCAAAGCGATCGCTGCCCAACAGACCTTGCACATCACCCCCCCACCAAATAATATTCCACACGTGCCAACATCACCCCTGTTCTGCTCCCAAATCTGATTTGCCACCCAGATCCCGAATGGATGGAGGGGGCAGGGTGGGGTAGGGGGTCAGAGAAGCTCCAAACAGCCCTGAGGGGCTCTGGGGCAGCCCCGAGGTGGGCAGAGCATTGCTGAAGGCACGATGTCAGCCTTGGGGTGAGGGAGGGGGGTCGTGCTCAGCCAGAGTCTACTCAGGCACTTTAAATTAAAAACAACCAACCAACCAACCCAATAATTTAAAAACAAAACAAAACCAAAACCCCCCAAAACATTCATTAGATTAAAACAGCCGGAAAGGGGCTGTGTCGAAAGCAGCGTCGGTATTGCCAAATTTGAGCAAGACCCCCCCATGGAGATGTGGGAGGGGTGGGGGGTGGGGGGCTTGCAGGGACATTTCAGGGGGTTCTGTCCCTTTCCCTGCCCCCATCCCCTGGTCTGGGGTGGGGAGGGGGTCGAGGCGAGATGCTGACAACCGGATCCAGGGCCTCTGGGTGAGGGGAGCGTCGCGGATTGAGCCCCTTTGGTGCTGGTTCATCCAAACACGGCAGGAGGGAGGGCTGGAAAATTCCTTCTGGGTGCAAAATCCCCAGTTTAGGGTCCAGCCCGACCCTCAAACCTGGAGTTTCAGAAAATTGTCCCAACCTTGCAGAGGACGCATCTGCTTTCTGTGCCCCACTGTCCCCAAAGTGGTGTTTATCCCCTGCCCCCAGACCCAGGTTGCTCCAAACTGGCTGATTTTTGCCCCGGTCCCGCTCCAAGCCCCATCCCCCCAGCTCCTGCCCAGCACCCCGGGGGTGGTCCTGCTGCTCCAAGTCAAAACCAAACCGGGAGAAAGAGAAGAAAACGGTGTCCGGCGAGCGATGCCACCTCCTTGCGTGTCCCCGTGGCAGGGTGTGGGAGCCCAGGGTGGGGGGCACGACCTGGGGAGGGCTCCCCAGTATCCGCACCCCTCCCACCCCCCAAATCTGCTGTAGGTGGGTGCTTTCGGCTCCGAGGCATCCAGGGCGGGGTGGAGCGGATGGATGTGCAGCTCCTGGCTCCATTTTTGGGGGTGCTGTGGGGTGTGGGGAGGCAGGAGGGGACCGGGCAGCTCGACGTTGTATGTGTGTCCCCCCACCCCCTCGCCAGGGGTCGTGTCATCGGGTGTGAGACAGTTCGCTCTGGAGGGGGGGTCCTGTCGCCTGTGGCTCCCATGCCGGGCCGGGGCCGGATCCAGGGCAGGAGGAGGTTACCCGGACCTGGGGACATGAGGGGACAAGGTGTTAGAGGTGGCACCGGGGGCCGGGGTGTCATCCCCGACACTCGTTCCCACGTTGCAAGGCCCTGCTGGGGTGACCCTGGGTGGGTGTCACATGGCCACCACTCCCCACCCACCCAGTAAGGGAGCAACTGGGGCCAGGCTGGGCAAGCCCAACGGGTTGATGTGTCCCGTCCTCGCCAAGACTGCCGTCGGGGCTCCCCCATCACCCACCCCTGGCTGCTGGAGGGCACCGAGGGGACACGGAGGGGGCACAGCGGGAACACGTAGGGGCCCAAGACCCCCAAGCACAGCAGGGCACACGCTGCCCGTCCTCCCAGCTTGCTCCCAGCAGCAGCGGTTTGACAGCAGCTGCCGGGGGCTGGGGGCTGCTACACAGGCCTGCGGTGGCTGCCTGTGCGTGTGTGCAGGTGTGTGCAGGCAGGTGCATGGGTGTGCAGGCATGTGCAGGCGTGTGCAGCAATGTGCATGTGTGTGCAGCTGTGTGCAGGCAGGTGCATGTGTGTGCAACCATGTGGAGGTGTGTGCAGCAATGTGCATGTGTGTGCAGCTGTGTGCAGGCAGGTGCATGTGTGTGCAGCCATGTGGAGGTGTGTGCAGCAATGTGCATGTGTGTGCAGCTGTGTGCAGGCAGGTGCATGTGTGTGCAGCCATGTGGAGGTGTGTGCAGCAATGTGCAGGCACGTGCAGTTGTGTGCAGGCGTGTGCAGCTGTGTGTAGGCAAATGCATGTGTGTGCAGGAATGTGCAGGTGTGTGCAGCTGCATGCAGGTATGTACATGTGTGTGCAGGGAGGTGCACGTGTGTACCTATGTGTGCAGGCACATGTAACTGTGCAAAATTAGGCATGTGCATGCAGGCATCTGCACGTGTGTACAGGCATGTGCTGCCGCATGCAGGCATATGCATGTGCGTGCAGGTCTGTACAGGTAGATACACAAGTGTGTGCAGACATGTGCCTGTGTGTGTGGGCATGTGCAGGCATGTGTATGTGTGCGCTTCTGTGTGCAGGCATGTGCAGCTGTGTGCAATCAAATGCACCTGTGTGCAGGTACATATATATATATGTGCAGGGATACAAGCGTGTACATATGCACGTGTATGCATGCAGGTGGATCTAAGAACATGCAAGTGTGTGCAGGCATGTGCACGTGTGTGCAGCTGTGTGCAGGAGCGTGTGCATGGCAGGGCCATGTGCGGACACTCGTGTGCGTGCTGCGGCGCCACTGCATGTCCTGGTGTGCAGGTTGTGGCTGCTGGGCAGGGCCTGATCCTGGCTCACTCACAGGCCGAGGCCCCAGCGGTGGTGACACAACCACCCTGCGCACAACCGCAGCCCCCCAACACCCCGCAGCCCCCCAACGCCCTGCAGCCCCTGTAACCTCCGCCCCCTCATCACAAGCGCCCAGATCTCAGCTCCTGTGTTTTCCCCTCCCTGAGCTGCTACAGGAGGGATCTGGGAGGCAGGAGCCCCAGCCCTGGGCAGGGGGACACACAACATGAGTGGGGACGTGGTGCCAACCTGGCCGGGCAGGAGGGACCCGAGGGGACGAGGAGTGGGTGCTGCCGTGGCACATCCTCCTCCTTCCGCTGGGTGGAAACCCTCCCTCACACTCCTCATTAATCCAATTACCGCTAATTGGGCACCGCTGCCACATCTTGCCCGGCTGGTCCCTGGGGACACCAGTGGAGTCACTCCACTGAGCTGGGACAGCACCGGTGATGAGTGGCAGTGAGACCCCCAGTGTCCCCCTCCCTCCTGAGATGGGGTTACTCGTGTCCCAGCACCACGTCAGGGGCCCCTCAGGTGTCATTGTGGGACACAGCGTCACCCTGAGTCCACAAGTCCGACCTGCCACCGCTGTCAGGGGGATGGAGGTGCCTCGATATAAATTACAGCTGCATTAATTAAGTGGTGGGTTATTAATGAGCTGCTGGGGCGGAGGGGGCTGTGGGCAGGTAGGAGCTGGCAGGGTCCTGGTTGAGACCCTCACAAAACAGGTCCTGGGCAGCTGGAGGAGCAGTGCGGGGTGGGTCTGGATTTTGCAAAGGATACAGGGCTGGGTTAAATACCTCACAGAAAGGGAGGGGAGGGACTTCCCCAGCTCCTCTACACCCTCCTGAGATCTTGCCATCTTGGTATCTCAGCACCAAGTTTCTCTGACATCAGCTTTTGAGTCCCCTGTATATCTAAAATTTATGTTCCCCACACCTAAAATTCGTAATGCTCATAGAACCATCTTCATAGAGTAACCATCATCTTCATCATAGAATCCCAAAGTTGGGAGGGACCTCAAGGACCATCTGGTCCAACCTTTCTTGGTCTAGACGAGATGGCCCCGCACACTCTCCAACAAATCTTAAAGGCACCCAGTGCTGGGAACGCCACCACTTCCCTGGGAAGATTATTCCAGTGGCTGATTGTCCTTGCTGTGAAAATAGTTTCTCTTGCATCCAGTCAGAATCTCCCCAGGAGTAACTTGTCTCCATCACCTCTCCTCACCATGGGACTCCTTGTCAAAAGGGAGTCTCCAGCTTCTCTGTAGCCACCCTTTAAATATTGGAACTTGATGAGAAGGTCTCCCGACCCGCCTTTTCTCCAGGCTGAGAAGGCTTCCAGCCTTTCCTCACATGGCAGCTTCACAGTCCTTGGATCATCTTGGTGGCCCTTCCTGGACTCTCTCCAGCCGGTCCACAGCTCTTTTTGTACAGTGGGGACCAAAACTGAGCACAGTGTCCAGAAGTGGCCTGACCAGCACCATGTAGGGTGGGACAATGACTCTTTATCTCTGCTGGTGATGTGACCCAGCACCCCTCGGCTTGCTCTGCCCAGCAGCAGCAGCAGCTCATTGGTCACTCCTGTTGACCTTCTTGTTCATCAGGACCCAGGTCCCTTTCCACAGAGCTGCTCTCCGGCCAACCAGGATATTCCTGCTGGTGTCCCCAAATGCTGCAGCTCCCAGCACCCATCCTGCAGCAGTGGGGGAACGTTGGGCCCCCAGCAGCCCCCCAGCACCCTCCGTGTTGCTGGAGGCTGCAGGCAGGAGGGGGTCAGGCAGAGGTCTCCCCATCCCTGCCTTCCTCACTGCCCCTCTTTGCCACGGTGGCTTCGCACTGTCCCACCAAGGCGGGTCTGAAGGGGTTCCCTGGGCAATGGCATCCACGGGATGTGTCCCATCCATGGACAACACTGTCCTGTGTCCCCCGGTGGGCACAGGGCTGGGGGAGGACAGGACACTCACATCGGGACACAGGTGCTGGCACTTCTACCCCGAGGTGACACCACAGCGAAATGCCAGTGCCACCATCCATGTCCTCATTCTGGGAAGCTCCAATCCTGCCACACCCCGCTCACATCCAGAGGGCTCCTGGGGAAGGACCGGCTCGATATGGGGTGCACAGCACCCATGGGTGCTCACCCACACCCGGTGTGGGCACACGGGAGACTGTTTGTGCCCAAATACCCAGGGAGGGCCGAGTAAGATCACAAATGCACTTGTTCCACCACAGCCTCCTCTTTGCATCTCTAATTGTGTGGCGTGCCCTTGAATTTGCATACAAGGCTTAAAATATAATTAATTTTTGGCACCCGGCGAAGCCCGCACGAGGCTAATCCCTTTAGATTTTGCAGCCTTATCTCATTTGAGCGTTTATCTAGTGAAGCTTAATGGGTAAGGGAGAGGGAAAAAAAAAAAGTCAACTGCACTTATCTGAAGAGCTGTTGCTCCCCCCAGGCAGCCCCTGTGTGGGGAGGCTCGGCAAACAAAAAGCAGCAAAAAGCAAAACGAGGGCACGATCCCCCCCCAAACTGCGCAGCCCCAGCCCCACCAGAGCTGGTGGGCTTTATATTGAGGCCGAGGGGACCCACAGACCCTCATCTTCTGGGTTATGACAAGTGTGATGAGGTACCTTGGAGGGGCTCCTGCATCCCTGAGCATCACAGAGTCAGGGAACAGTTTGTGTGGGAAGGGACCTTTAAAACTCCTCTCATCCAACCACCTGCAAGGAGCAGGGACATCTGCAACTAGAGCAGGTTGCTCAGAGCCCCATCCAACCTCCCCTGCAATGGTTCCAGGGATGGGGCAGCGACGACCTCTCGGGTCAACCTGGGGCAGGCTCTCACCACCCTCAGCATTAAAAATTTTGCCTTTCTCTCCAGTCTAAATCTCCCTCTTTCAATTTAAACCCGTCCCCTTTTGTCCTGTCCCAACAGGCCCTGCTCCAAAGTCCATCCCCATCTTTCTGACAGGCCCCTTAAAGTCCTGACAGGCCCCCAGAAGGTCTCCCTGGAGCCTTCTCTTCTCCAGGCTGCACAAGCCCAACTCTCCCAGCCTGGCCTCCCAGCAGAGGCTTCCAGCCCTCCCAGCATTGCTGTGGAGAGCCCATCCCTGGGCACCTCAAGGGTTTCCCCGGCCCGAACTCACGTGTAGAGCGGCTGTAGCTGTAGGTGTGACGTCTTCTGTGGTGCCTGGTAGCCGTAGGAGTCAAACCCACCGATGAAGTCAACTGGAGAGAGGGGGTAGAGCAGTGAGGTGAGCTGGAGAGGGCAGTGCGGCCCTTTCCCTGCCTCCCCCCTACCCCGATGGCACTCAGGACTCTCACAGCATCCCGGGATGCAGCAGCAGCTCAGGCAGGTGCAACTTCCCAAGTTGCTGCAGCATCCCAGGGAAATGCAGCATCCCAGGGATCCCAGCATCCCAGGTTGCCCCAACATTCTGGGATGCCACAGCACTCTGGGATGCCACAACATCCTGCCTCATCACAGCATCCCAGGTCAGCACAGCACCCTGGGGAAGTGCTGCATCCAGGTTGTCATCGCAGCATCCTGGGGAAATGCAGCATCCCAGGGCATGGCGGGATCCCAGAGCATTGCAACATCCCGGATCACCACGGCATCCCAGGAAAACTCCAGCGAGGAATGAAGGGAAGGAGCCATTCTAGCTCGCAGAGATCCCCATGGTTTTTCTCCTCTCCACAGCAGCCCCTGCGTTGCAGGCCGGACAAAGTGGCTAAAACTGCCCTGTGATTGTCTCCAGCGTGGACATCACAGGTGAATTCGGGGGAATTACACCTCGGCCCAAGCCTCTCATTTAGGGGAACTGCAGACACCAGTATATCCGCTTTCAGGGCTGTGATTTCCAGCCTGGCAGCTCATCCCCTCCGGCCAGCAGAGCCCATCGCTCGCTGGGCGCTCACTGGAGGCATCGCAGACCCCAGCCCTTTGCGCTGGGAGCGACGGGTACCTGGGGATACCCCAACTCTTCCCACGATCATCCTACGTGTCCCCAGAGCTGAACCCTCCCACGGGCAGAGCTCAGCCAGCCCAGGAACAGACACACCATGCAGCCAGGTCGGGGTATCCAAGCTGTGACAGGAACCATCGCACGACCCGTTCCCCCCCCTGCAAACCAACACACGAATCCCCACGGAGCCCTGATCTGGGTGGTTGTCACGCGGGTGTCCAAGAAACAGCAGCGAGCTCGAGGGGAGCCCAGTTCTCCCAGCGTATTTCTCTTCCCGACTTAATATTCAGCCAGCTCTCAATTTTGACGCCATCCATCCATTTCCAAATCTAATAAGATATTCCATTAAAAAAGATGCATTTGAATCTTGGGCTCTGGCAGCATTAATATTAAAAGTGTATTGAATGCAGGAGTTTGTTTGAATGCAAACACGCTTCAAAGCCGGCGGCGGGAGATAAACCCTTTTGCCAGCTCCCCGGGTACAGAAACAAATTATTACCGCAGGCAGTGTCCAATTTCACACGGAGATTTTCCTTTTCCGCTACACCGGTTCCCAACAGCGTCGGAGGTGGGGGGGAAAAAACATGAGGATGCTGAACCCGGGGCTGGGTCGGGACCGTTTTGGGGTCCACGGCACCGGCCGTGACACTGAGCCCGGTGCTGAGCCCACCCGCGCCGGCGGTGGCGACGCATCCCTGCCGGGAGCTGCCAGCTGGCGGGAATGAATTAACGCCGGATGAGCACTTAATGGGATCGGATGGAGACGGCCGTAACCACCTGGTTAACTGGGGCCGGAGCGCTCGGTGCTTCCGGAGGGGTGTTTGTAGGGATTGGTGTGGGATCAGGCAGTGCTATAGAGATTGTATCGCTATTAGCCTGGAACTTGGCTTAAATTGCTGGTTTTCCTGCTTCGGAGTGAGAAACCATGAGGTGGGGCGGGGGGCTGCTGGCCCAGGGGATGTGATATTTGCCATTTCATTGTCCCCAAGCCCCGGGTGGCTGCTTGAAAGGGGAAGACAGATGATGGCTGAGAGCCATGGGCAGGGAGGTGGGCTCTCCTGCAGCCCCACAGGGGCTGGATGCGCACCACAAGCAGCGTTCACCATGAATTTTTTGGGGTGTGGATTGTCCCCGGTACCACATTGGACCAAGGACCTGCGGGAGATGCTTTGTCCTGGAGAAGATGTTTTGAATTCAGGTCAGCAGGCAGCAGAGAGTGCGACACCGGCCCCAAATCCAGCCCTGAGCAGCTGCCCACGGGGATAAGCATCCCCCCTTCCATAGGAGCTGGACTTGCTGCCACGATGCTGCCACGGGGACCAGGGACCGGTGACTGGGGACTATCTTAGCTTCTTCTGGTGCAGCGACAAAGCCCAGCCTCGCGTGTTGGAGGAAACCAGTCCCATTCCTGCCCTTGAAGGCTGTGAGTTCTGCAGCCCCGTGGGAGACATGACAGCTCCAGGCTCGGTGTCCTCATTTCCCTCCTCTCCCAGCCCTGACCAAGGCACAGCACCCTCCCTGAGGCTGGGATGGAGGGACTGCTGGTGGCACAGGGAGGCACATCACACCCCGACGCATCTGCCTCATTGGCAATGGACAAAAGGAGCAAAAAACACAACTAAAGGGGTTTTGCCACCCAGATATCTCTCCTCCATTCCCAGCTGGGCGCTGGCCGGTGTCAGCCGAGGCCATTTTGCAGTTCTGTGACTGTTCCCCCCACCACAATAGAGAACAAAACACTCACAGCTGTCTTCTTCCTCCAGGAACACTTTGCTGACGTAGCAGGCGTAGACGAAGCCAAAGAGCTGCGAAATAAGAGTGAAATTGGTTACTGGGGTGATGGGAACCGTGACCGGCAGGGTGCTGGTTGGGGGCAGAGGTGGGTGCTGGGAAGCTGGTGTCTGGGAGCATCCCAGGGGGACCCTGGGTCAGGATTGGGGGTGCTGTGGTGCTGAGCCCATCTCTGGTGGGTCCGGGTGCTGCTTTGGGGTGCAGGGAGATTGGATCATTTAATCTGTGCTGGGAGGACAAGGGTGGTGGCTCATGGGCTGGCACCGCACTGGGGCAGCAGTGCAGAGGGTGCTGAGCCCCACGGAGCGCTGGGTGCCCCTTTGGTGGGTCCACAGCAGCGGCTCTCAGCCCCAATTCCCTTTAAAGCTTGATTTTCTTGCAGACCCTCCAAGCTCCCCAGGAGCTTTGCATCCAGATGTGTCCCCTTCCCTTGTCCCCACGGGGAGAGAAGCCACCGGGAAGGGCCCTTTTCAGCAAGCGGCACATCCCAGCGGCTCACATTCCAGCAACGTCTGGGTGGGTAACATCAAGAAGTCCCGATTCCCGCAGCATCCGGCCCCAGCCTGTCAGGTTTGGGGGGGAACAGCCCACCAGCGGGGGAGCTCCATGGGCTCCGTCTGCTTCTTACTTCCCACCCCAGAGCAAACACCACCCCTGATGCTATAAACGGGCACCGACACAGGCGGGACATCGAGGGCTGGAACCCTCTGCTGGGAGGCCAGCTTGGGAGGGTTGGGCTTGTTCAGACTGGAGAAGAGAAGGCTCCACAGAGACCTTCTGGGGGCCTTTCAGGGCTTCTGGGGGACTGTCAAAGATGGGGACAGACTTTTTCCAAGGGCTTGTAGTGATGGGATGAGTGGTGATGGCTTCAAACTAGAAGAGGGGAGATTTAGAATAGACATTAGGAAGAAGTTCACTCTGAGAGTGGCTGCCCAGGGAAGTTGTGGATACTCCATCCCTGGAAATGTTCAAGACCAAGCTGGATAAGGCTCTGAGCAACCTAGTCAGGTGGGAGGTGTCCCTGCCCATGGCAGGGGAGATGGAACTAGATGATCTTTAAGGTCCCTTCCAACCCAAACCATTCTAGGATTCTGTGACATCTCCAGCTGGACCACAGCAGCTCTGCCCATCCCAGTCCCTGCCATCGTTCCCCCATCTCTCACTTCATAATTTGGGAGATGGAGCAGGAAAGGTGCCGGCAGCTGCCCTTACCGCCAGGAATATCTGCGTGGCACTGCTCACTACCTCAATGTACTGGTAGTCGAGCAGGCAGCCGCTGACGGTGATGACGTGATGGTCCTCGGGCGCCAGGTTGGAGTTCATCACCGGTGTCACCAGGCAGCCCGGCCCGTTCTCCATCCACCACGAGCGGTGCAGTGAGGTATTGAAGGTCATGATGAAGTCTCGGTCCTGTGGGAAGAGAGCACAGGAAGAGGCACAGACCATGGGGCTGAGGTTCTTGGCAGGTGAGCTGGACAAAAAATGAGCTTTTCCAACCCAAGGATGCTCCCCAAGCACTGCACCTACCCCAGGTCAGTGCACCACCCCATGGACGGTCCTCCCAGCTCCTCTCCACATCACCAGCCCTCGAGTCTGCCAGGGTCAGGGAAACCCGCTGAGCATCCTTTATAAGAAATCTCCAATCTGGGATTAAAAGATTTTAGCTGGTGGGAGTGGAAAAAATAGAAGGAAAGTGGGTTTTGGTTTCTAAATCCAAAGGCTGCGGGTTTGGGTGCTGAGAAGCAGAGGGAGGGGGTGTTCTGGCACTGCGGCGTCAGCAGGAGATTGAGGATTTCCACCAAAAATACTGGGTGGGAGTGAATCCTCCACTACTGCACCCCCCACGCCTGCCGCCTGGATCTGGCGTTTCAGCTTCTTAGAAGAGCCTCAGACAAACTCTAGCAACGTGGGAAGCCCCCCAAGAAGCCCCTTTCTCCGCAGGGTGAGCCGGAGCCTGTTTCCTGGAGCCCTCTGTGATGTTCCGAGCTCAGCGCAGGGAAAACAGCACCCTCAGAGCCGGGGGTGGGATATCGGACCAGGGAAGATTCTTGGCATGGGTATCCTGATGGTGGGCTGAGGCTGCTCAAACCACTCGGGGTGCATCTCATTCCATCAAGTTTTGTTGTTTTTTTTGTGCAAGAGCTGTAATTTAATAGCCCAGGATAGGGGGAGAGGCCCCGCTCACACCCTCACCCCCATCGTCACTGGGTGACTTTTCAAAGCCATTAACAATGTCCAGCCACCCTCCTGCCGCTGCTGGCTGCTCCAGGACTGAGTGGCACTTGCAGAGCCCCAGGAGACCTCGGAAAACTGGGAATCTGCAGCAGGGGGGTCTCTTCCTCCTCTCCACATCGCTGCCTTGCCCATCCCTGCAGCACCAGTCGAGCTGCTGGAGACCCTGCCCCAAACCTCCCTCATCCCCAGTCCCCGTCTCCCTTCTCTGCTTTATCTCCTCTCTGGTGGGTTAGGAAACGGCACCGTCCGAGTTCTGCACCCTATAGACTTGAGTGTTCCCCAGGGATTAACGAGCACCCTGCAATTCCCGACTCATCAGCCTCATTCATTTTGCTCTCCCACTTCAAAGTCCCCCTCCCATGACCTGAACTGTCTGTCTGTCCATCCCACGCTTGCCTGGATGCTCAGTGCTGTGGCCAGGAGCTGCCTGGGGGGCACTCTCAGCACCCAGGGGGGTGCTTTGCCACCAAGATGGGGACACCTGAAGACTCTGGGCTCCTTTTAGGAGGAAGAGCTGTGGGCAGGAGAAGGAAGGNTGGTGGGTTAGGAAACGGCACCGTCCGAGTTCTGCACCCTATAGACTTGAGTGTTCCCCAGGGATTAACGAGCGCCCTGCAATTAATTCCCGACTCGTCAGCCTCATTCATTTTGCTCTCCCACGTCAAAGTCCCCCTCCCATGACCTGAACTGTCTGTCTGTCCATCCCACGCTTGCCTGGATGCTCAGTGCTGTGGCCAGGAGCTGCCTGGGGGGCACTCTACACACCCAGGGGGGTGCTTTGCCACCAAGATGGGGACACCTGAAGGCTCTGGGCTCCTTTTAGGAGGAAGAGCTGTGGGCAGGAGAAGGAAGGACAGTAGGATGGANGGTGCATCTCATTCCATCAAGTTTTGTTGTTTTTTTTGTGCAAGAGCTGTAATTTAATAGCCCAGGATAGGGGGAGAGGCCCCGCTCACACCCTCACCCCCATCGTCACTGGGTGACTTTTCAAAGCCATTAACAATGTCCAGCCACCCTCCTGCCGCTGCTGGCTGCTCCAGGACTGAGTGGCACTTGCAGAGCCCCAGGAGACCTCGGAAAACTGGGAATCTGCAGCAGGGGGGTCTCTTCCTCCTCTCCACATCGCTGCCTTGCCCATCCCTGCCTGCAGCACCAGTCGAGCTGCTGGAGACCCTGCCCCAAACCTCCCTCATCCCCAGTCCCCGTCTCCCTTCTCTGCTTTATCTCCTCTCTGGTGGGTTAGGAAACGGCACCGTCCGAGTTCTGCACCCTATAGACTTGAGTGTTCCCCAGGGATTAACGAGCACCCTGCAATTCCCGACTCATCAGCCTCATTCATTTTGCTCTCCCACTTCAAAGTCCCCCTCCCATGACCTGAACTGTCTGTCTGTCCATCCCACGCTTGCCTGGATGCTCAGTGCTGTGGCCAGGAGCTGCCTGGGGGGCACTCTACACACCCAGGGGGGTGCTTTGCCACCAAGATGGGGACACCTGAAGGCTCTGGGCTCCTTTTAGGAGGAAGAGCTGTGGGCAGGAGAAGGAAGGACAGTAGGATG
>VWZK01011254.1:0-15256 GCA_013396935.1 Baryphthengus martii
GATGTATCTTGCATCACAAATATCTTTTCTTGAGTTGTGATAATTCCTGTATGACAAAAGATATCTTACTTCATGTATGACCACGTCAGTGAGTAATTGGAGAACTGGGAGATGCTTTCTCTGGTTATCATAAGTAACACAACAGAACAGACTTTTCTTGAGGAGTTTTCAAAACTTTTGGATTAATCATGAAGAGTTTCAGATTCATAAAATATACATATATGAAAAAACCCCACCAAACCAAGAAACAATTCCATCAAACAAAGACATAGGGATTTAACGAAAAAAGATTTAGCCTAGAAAACTTGAGGAGGCAATCAGATGGTAAGAGTCACACAGAATTCTGATTAACTGCCTAAAATGGCAAATGTGAGGACACCTGAAAAGGCTGTCTTCTGTTGGTACATCTGCCTTCTCTGACACCAGTTACCTGAGACAGCTGAGACAGAGCCGATTTCTGTTTTCTTTATAGTTTGTAGCTATAAACATCAGTATCTCTCCTACTGGGATAAAATTTGCTGAATCCCAAACAAAAAGACCAGGTGGTTAGAGCTGAATCTGATGTAAACTGGCCTAATCCCAGTCCCTAATATTATATATTAACATGTATAGCATTGATATTAAATGTCTTTATAGTGTTCTTCAGGTGACTGGAGTGGAGGACTACTGGAGTGTGTTGTATCTCCCTCTATGTCACGGGTCAAAGTTTTCTTCCAAAAGAAACCAAAGGCCCATGGGTGTCCTATCCCACAGTACAGCTATAACAGTTAAAAGCTAGTGATTCCCATAACATAACTTTCAGTATATATTGATGTCTTTTTCCACAAGAGCCAGCTGATGCTTTTTTACTTACAGCTAAGGAGCACAAGCTGCCATTGAGGCAGAAGATGTCGATCCTTTCCCCTTGTTTCTGATTAACTCCTTGTTTCCATCAATACCTAATGCTGTTCTTCCTAGAGTTAAGAATTTCAGCACATTACTGTTTCACATGCCTCTTAAACTGCGTAAAGTCATTAATCAAATTAAGATTACAAGAACTTCATGGCATTTCATCTGTGTCAAGTACAAATTGTGAAGTGGGCATATTTACATTTTTAAATTGTTTGAAGATTGCTACTCTTTCTAATTACAGTCACTGTCTCTTCAAAAAAACGTTAAAAAGATAGAACACACGGAATCATGAAATTAAAAGTAATTGTTGAAATTTCTGCTAAAGAACTAGTCATTGGATAGCACTCCAAAAGCTCACTACAGACTACTGTGCTGTCTGGTGTAGTCAGTGAGTTTCCATGAGGTACAGTGTACAGCTCCAGCACAGTCAGTTTGTGCTTTTGCAGGATTAAAAAAAGCCTTATTAGACTTACATATGCATTAGGAATTCAACAAAGTATTTTGAAATCTGACAAGATACTAAGATGGTATATGGGTTTTTGGAAATTCAAGAAAACTCTAAAATACTTAGGCTCATGAACTACACTCAGGTTCAAGCAAAATTGTATTCACACAACTTTAATTCACAGACTGTTTATTTAGCATTTACAGTGAAATCTAAGGTTCTGCTACTTCCTTTGTTTTACTAGATTTTTTTTTTTATAGTGATTGTTTGTTGCCAACTCCAACTCCTTGCAAAGAGATGCAAAGCTTCGCCTTTCCCACTCAAATCACTAGATTACAAAGTCTGTCATGTTTTTGCCTCCTCTGCCTTTGGAGACTTGGTATATTTTTTCTCTTGGATAGAAAATGGTATCTATAAGTGAGGTGCTTGGTGAGGAGATGTTCACTTGCGATGTGGAAGGGAGAGGATTTGGTGTCCCCTGTGTCTCTGCTCTGATTTACATGTTCATTAGCTGCACATCTAGGATAGGCACTTTAAGAGAAGAAGTTTGGACACCTCTTTTTGGCATTTCCCGTAGGTCTAATATGCTGACAGCTGTTAAACATAACCTAATTTCTAAACTAGTCCACTGCCTTTTTAAGAAATGTAGGCAGTCAATTAACATTAAAAATTCCATTCCTTCAGCTGGACATGTAAGATACAGCTTTTTCAGTGCTCAGTCTCTCAACAGATAAGTCCCTTTACTAACTGCCTATTATGGCAGATGTGTCCCAATTTAAGTGGCTAATTTCACAGATCCTCTGAGAAGAGAACAATATATGAGATTTTTTTGTCATTTATTTTTTTTTCATCAAGACTCAGTTTGGGGGTTAGAACCACTACATTTAGTATATTATGTACTGAGTGTTAAACTGAACCCTCTACTTAAATCCCTAAGACTTGACACATCATTTGGATACAGAAATTAGACAAGCCCAAGAAAATCCCACTGTAATAAACACCACTCCCATCATATTTTAGAAGTCCTTAACAATACGTTATTCTGTATTTTTAACAAGGTCACTGAAGGGGCTTTTCCACTAATAGACCATTGGTTAAAACATTAACCACGAAGTGGGAGGTATAGAACAAAAAATCTTTCTGAGCCCAAAAGCTTATTCAAATCTATGATAGTGATCTAACTATGGTGATGAGGTGAAGAAACTCTCTTATAAGGTTCTTCTTCAGAAGTAATTATCCCTATATGTTCCTAGGCATGATGAGTAAAATCCTGCAAAACTCAGCTGTAAGGGATCACTCTCACAGAAGCAGTCAGATTAAGGTCAATCACTGAGTGATTCTTTCTAGCAAAACCACATCTGATCATTACCTGAACTTTGTTTTTTAGCCAGTGTCAGAAGAGTTTCAGAATGGAGAAGGTTTTGGATATATCGTAGCCTTCAGACCCAATGGGACACGCGGCTGGAAGGAAAAAATGGTGACATCTTCAGATGCCTCAAAGTTCATCTACAGAGATGAAAGTGTGCCACCTCTGACACCCTTTGAGGTGAAAGTTGGTGTTTACAACAATAAAGGAGATGGTCCCTTTAGCCCTATTGTGGTCATCTGCTCAGCTGAAGGAGGTCAGTTCTACATGAAGTTAACTTGTATACTATAAACTGTAATAAGGTAATTTTATATAATGTGTCCTATCATACCATGTTTTTTCAATCTTAAATTTCAAAATCCTTTGCAGAAGTGCTAATCAACATTAAATATGTTTTGCAGAGAAGGAGGTGAGCTGACTTGCCAAAGTTACCCAGAAAGAAAGTGACAAAAGTTTAGGAATAGACTTCAAGCTTCATCCTTAATGTCAATTCTGTAGTCTTAACTTTAAACCGGGCTACTCTAACAATGAGCAAAGAAAGGCTGATATTCTCTAATGTTTCTGAGGTTCATTATACTTTTTTTGATGGGTTAATTAGACAACAGCTTAAATACTACATATATTTACTTATGAATTGTGATTTCCTGGTTAATGGATATTAAAAGAGCACGGAATGCAGTTTTGTTCTTTTTTTTTTTTCCCTTTTTTTTTTTTTTCTCTTTTTAATTAAAAATTCATTAGTATAAAAGTTCTGAATTTATGTTAGTGTCCAAATATTCAATGTGAATTAGAGGAGTAGTTCAGAAAAACAAATGAAAAATATTTCTTGAAAATTTCTATGTCAACTTGATAGAATTCTCAACAGTATTTTTTGGGGGGGAAAAAAAAAGGAGACAGACTAATGTGTACTAGTAAAAGAAGTTTTTCTGTATTGACAGGAGCCAGTATATGGAAATTTCCATACACACAAAAGGTAAATGAGTATTATCCACAGGAATATTCTGAGCAGCCTCATTACTGGAAGTTATATATTTCAGTTCTTCCTTACTATACTTTCTTTGAGTTACCCCATTGTCTCCTGTTAAGAGAATAAAATAAGTACAGTCCTAATATGGATGGGAGGAATTTCATACAATCTGTACAAAATTGTATTGTGGAGGTAATGACATTTCATGTGAAGCTGGAAAACTTTAAATGTTATTCCATATTAACCCACAATAAATGTGTAATTTTGGAGCCATGATGCAGCAGAGATTATCTACTACTATTCTCTCACAGTAATTATAGAGGTCAGAAAAGCTGGTTTGGCTAAAAGCATTTCCAGTAATTTGTTTGTGTTCCACTGTTTGGATCAGCATTACCAAGTATTCACATTGTTATAAAAATGATTATACTTTAAGATATAAAAATGACCCAGTACAACTTGTAAATTTTGCAGCTGAATTCCCTGGTCCTCAATTGAAAAGGATACTGTAAGATCAATGGTGATGTTTTTATTATTTAACAATTTCATACTCTAATCAGAAAGTTCAATAAAAATCTAATTTTGCAAGGGAAGGGAAGCAAAATTTTAATGGATTTTTTTTTTTTTTTTAGTTAGTAAAAGCTGTTTTAACAAAAGCAGAACAGCGAATAAGTAGTCCTTTGCTTGTTATTTGGACGCAACTGGAAAGTGAATAATCAGTAACATATAAAGCAATTTTTCCAACATTTCCTTTAAAATATGAGCTTTACAAATTATTTTAATGGAGCTATTAAAATTAACTTTCTCTCTATCCTCCCAGAGAGTCTTTCTAGAAATCAACTTTTCTGATTATAATTCGGTTACTTGAAAGTACCTACCCGCCATAGCTTTGCTGTGTCTGGGTGTGTTTGTACATTATACTTTCCTCTGGTGTTCTATGGGGCTAAGTATTTTATAGGACTTCTATCTGAGGAAAAAAATATGGGATGCTATGATAGCACAGTGCAAAATTAATTTGTAGAAAGCTTTTCTCCAGAATAATCCTAGATAATTTACTGAAAATTTAAAGGAATAATATAACAGTTTATTAAAGCTAAGTTCTGAACAGTATGGAGACTGAGGACAATAGATGTTTCAGCTTGCTATGGTAAAAGGGAAACTGGTTTTGAAAGAGGCATGGGCTTTCACACTTAAGACCTAAACAAGCAAAGGCACCTTTTCTCGAGGATTCCTATTGAAGAGGACACATTACAGATTCACAGTACAATATATTCTGGTCCTAGGGCTGATTAAGAAAACCCTTAGCTTACTTGCTTTTCATCACACTCAATTCACTGCTCTGTAAACATCTAGAATAAAATCCTGTGAAAAAAATATTAAAAGTTAAGGAAAATTATGTTACATATTAAAAGGTTTCACGTGCTTACAGATGTATATACAATTGATTATTGGCATAACAGTTTTGCCTAAAGAAGTCTAAAACCTGTTGCCTCTGCTAAGCACACAGGGGAAAAAAAAAAGTGTTTGCATAGGGAGAAACTTGTCATTCATTAAGATTGACTGTATGAACGTATCTCCCTTTTCTGCATGACTAGGACTGCATATTGTGTGATCTCTGGTCTACATTCAGAGCACATTTGTGGTGGCTCTGACTTCTGCCGAGGCAAACAGCTTGGCAGGTAGTATTAAGTAAGATGTTCCCCTCTGTGAACACAACTGATTGCTTTCTGATTACATAAAGTGTCTCTGACAGAGGCAAAAGGCTTTAAAAATGACCTTTTGCGTAAACAATTTCAGAAAACATGGGGAAAATACTGAGAACTTTTTCATACGTAAATAGAGGGGCTAGTCCTTTTATCAGATATTTGGAGTATAGTATGATACCAATGGTTACTGAGGGATCAATGATGATCATAATCCTAAGACGAAGAGGGAAAAATGTCCAAGTAGTTACAAATGTTTTAAGACATTTCTTCTCTTTCATTGGCCTTTTGACTTCATACAAAACATTACCAGGCTGCAGCTCATGGGAGAGACTATCCAAGAGCTTAAAGATTCAGATGAATGTAATAGAAGAATAGAGAATTGAATAGAGTAGCAGATAAAAATAAGACTGTACAAAACTATCCGAATAACCTAGGAGGAAAAAAGGTAAATGTGACCCTCTGGAAAAAAAAATAAATGGCTGAATGCAGCAAAAAATTTTGGAGGAGTCTTTCTTGGAGACTGTAAGAAAGGAAGAAAGCAAACAAACAAGAAAGAAAGGAATGATCAGATGTTTTAGTAATGTAAAACAAATGGTGAGAATCAGGGATCCATTCTAAGGAGGGAATGAAGATTATACACAGAAGATGAAGAATAGAAAAAAAAGAGGGACAATTATCTTCAATAAGAAACAGAAAAGAAGGACAGAGTAGACATGATCCAGCACTAGGGAAAGACAATCCTGAACTTTTCATAAAGGAATCCTTTAATAAGAGAGACACCAGAGCCCATGGAGAGTACAGCAAGTTAGGCTGCCTGCCAGAAGAAAGGTTGCAATGTGCAGGTCTTTGCACAAGACTGAAAAGAAGTATGAACAGAGTAGGGAAAAATGTTTTGACTGTACTTTCTACTAGGAAAAGAATGGTACCAGATTCATGCTAGAACCTATTGGAAACAAAGCATTGAACTTTTGTGCAGGCACAGATGGTTTTGATTCATAGAGAATAAAAATTGCAAAGGCACAAGTCATTGAGAATGAAACAGTGAACAAAAGCACTGTTTGTTTTAATATTTGTATAATATTTGGAGATTTTTCCTGGTGATTACATTCCACGTAAATACTAAGGAGCTAATAATATCAAGATTGCTAACATAAATTTTAGGTATCAGGGAAAGTATATGTGAGGTTTTAATTCATTTGAAGAGGAAAACTAGGAAAACCAGAAATATTGCTGTGGAGAAGGATATCTGAGAGTGTAAAAGATTGCAATTAAATTGAAAAGGTTGGACTAATAACAGTGATGGCCAGGGTAGGCTCTCTTTATAGCAAGCATAACTAGACAAAACATGAGCTACGTAGAACAGACAAACTAAGCATAAAAACAGTTGGATGTCATAACCTGTTGATGATGTGATAACACACCAGGAAATAAAAGTGTTTGGATAAAACAGAATATCCTTGTGTTCCATGTCATCTTGGAAAAGGGCAAATGAAGAAACTGGGAGTCAAACTAAGATCAGCTGCCGATTGCCCTGACTAGTTTGGATACAGAGAAAGACCTTTCTAATTTTAAATAAATATTAAAGGACACTGTTATTTATGAGAGAATTTAGCTGCTCAGAGTAGTTTGGATAGTAAATACGAACTTATGTTCCGGCTGTGATAATTAGCAGATTCTTTATCCAGTACTGACTGAGAAGAAACAATGGTACTGTAGTCTTGATTTTTTGATGAATCATTTAAACACGATATAAAAGCTGATCATAATAAGTAACAGCAGAACAAGTCATCATTAAATAGTAGGAAATCATTTAGTAATTGGAATTAACAGTTGAGACTATAAATGAAAGTCATTTGGAACATCTCTGAGCTAAAATCCACCTGAGGTAATCTATTATGAGGTAAAATCTATCTGAAGTGCATACTGTAAGAAATGATACATTTCTAAAGCAGTACATTGTTTCTGAGGATCTAGAGATGTACCCACTAAAAGGTATTCAGGAAATAAGTAGAAACTAGAAGTTTGTTTCTTTTTGCCCTACTGAAAAAAATAAAATCTGAGTTTGAGTAAGTTGATGTCTACAAATCAGGGAAAAATATTAGGGATGATGAAGAGCTTTTAAAAGTAAAGGACAATGATGCTACATCATTTATTTATTTTCTTTTAGCAAATAAAACAAGGCAGCCATTCTTTATCCTTGAAGTCAACTGGCCAAAAATAGCCCACATCTGCACACTTGAACACTATCATTCAACGGACTATGGCAGCATCCCTACACCACCTGGGAACATCCCTGGTCAGGCACCAGCATATTCCTGGGCATATTCTGAAGTAGCACTAATTGGCCAGAGTCAATATGTCACCATAGATCATACTATTTAATGATATGGACAACAGCATGTCCTTGCTCAGGCTAGTGTCTTGTCTCTCTATCTCTGTTTAGTTTACAAGTATAGACACAGTCTATCAGAACAAGAACAAATATGAATTAGAATATATGTAGTATAGAAATTGGTGAGAATATAAAATAAAATAGAATTAAGCTTCTGGGAGAAAGAAGGAACCCAACTGATTCCAAGATAAGTTAGGTCTTTTATAAAGGTTTTTTTGATATTTGCCACAAGCGATGATAGAGAATCAGTTCCGTTAATTTCAGTATCTATCTTCTCCTTCAGGCATCTGATGAAATTATCTCCACAAAAATGGAAATATCTATAATTTTGATAAACAATGTAGTGAATACTACTAAAAACCTCTAGATATGAAATAGCAGTACAAGGTAAAGCCTGAAGACTCTCAGTCTTGTTGTTTAAAACCTCCTGGGGGACCCTAGATGTAATTCTGTAATACATACAAGATGTAATGACACTGCAAAGGTTTTGTTCTTGCTTTGTATGTATTCGTACTAATTCATTGAGCCAACGGAGAACCAAAGCTCTCAGTTATCTGAAAGGCAAAGGGCCATATAAAAGCCTTTGCAAGTTTGATCCTTCATAACTTGAAGAAGTTTTGCACCAAGACAGCAAGTGAATGATGTGATATTAAACAAGACAGTGCAGAATGAAGGATTGTGCTGGTTAGTCCCATCCTCCTTTGCTTTTCACTCTGAACCCTTGCTTGAATAAACAAATAAAATACCCTATCCTTTTCATTTAGAGGAAAGAATCTGCAATTACACACTTTTAAATACAACCTCAATGTCTTTAATTAAAACCTAACATTCATGAAGTCCTGTGATTCATGTCATAGCTAAAGATGAGCTACTTGAGTTTTAGATGAACCTGAAAATTAATAAATCAGCATATTAGCTGTATACTGCAGTGGACTATTTCCTGTTCCTGCCTGCTGATCCACCTGGAGAGATCCTGTAAAAGTTCAGCTAGAGCTGTCTCCAATGATTTTTTTAAAGAGTAAAATCACAATCCTAACCTGTAAGAGTTTATTAAGCATTATTGTGGTTAACATCTCTAGCCCCCATGAGAAATCAAATGTGTAATCAACACAAGAGGCACATCCCCTTCTCAGGTGCTGAGGATAACTCTGATTGCCACATCACTTGGTGGAAATGTACCATTTACATTCATGAAGATGGCAACACTCCTTTAAATTGCTAACAAATCCTGAAAGTCTGTTTGGTCAAGTTCTATTCATGTGCTAAGGTGAGCAAGCCACGTATAGGTAGCACGCTGGAAAAGTCTTCATGGAATAAAGCAGTTCCTTATTCTTACATGACACTCCAATGTGTATTAAATCCAGATTATTCCATGGAGAAGGGAGAGCCATATCAGGATATATACTGTGAGCAAGTGTGCAGCATTACAGGAGTAGGCTTCAGAATATCTACCTAACAAGTAAGAGTATTTCACCACTACATAAAAGAGGTCCAGGGCAGGAGTCAGCATTGCAGACCTAATCGCTGCTACACTGCCAGCTTGCTTCCTCACCCTTCTAATTTTTCTCTGTTTTAAAGCCCTTTCAAAGACACTGAGCAGAGAGAAGGTGAAACTACAAAGAACTGAACAAAAAGTGAGATGTTTGAGGTCCTGTCTAGAAAACAATCAGTCATTTCATTTTTGGTGTTTTGGAAATCAGACATCTTTTCCCTTTCTAGCACAAGGCTCTGGAGAAAGTCTTATCTTGCAAGTTGTCATGTCATCATATAGCTGATGGAATACCCAAATCAGGGACATACATCAAACAGGCTGAGATGGGGAGCTGACGATAACATCTGTTACCTTTTCTCAGGAATGGAAACAGCTTACTGGAAGTTCCCTGATTTGCAAGGTAGTCCCTGTGGCTATTTACAGCAAGGGAGCAAATGCTACCACTTTCATTACCTACTAGTTGACACAAGAAGGACAATTCCTTGTGATTTTCCTTCTGATAAATCTCTTTTGCAGATTTTTCCACAGAAATGAATTATGCAGTGATGGATTCTGGCTGAAGTCCCAAAATCTCAACTATGTGGAACTGCCTGGATTCATAAGGCAATTATCCAGGCTGAGGTTCATAGCTTCAAATGAGAACTCAGGTTTTGAAACAGAAAAGTGTGTAAAAATCCTTTCTGGACTCAAAATGATAAGTGAATGGATATTAAGTGATTGGATGAAGAGTCCTGACTTTCTGTTCCACAGTAGAGTTAAAACAACATAAACATGAATAGACCCTTGGACTTGTTTTTTATGTTTGATCATGTGGAAATCTTTAAGGATGAATATTTGAGAAAACCAGATCAGTTTGCCATCATAAATAGGGAGAACATAATGAGGACTAGTAACTAACTTCTTTTTCTTACTTGCCAGTATCAAAATTCAGGATTCCCTCTCTGACCATTAGATCAACGCAATTAGTATAATTCCTTTGCATACCTTATCATAGACATCCCAAAGACCTACAGATTGAACATGTGTCCTTAAAGTGTGGTTGTAGCACATGGAAAGAAAATGTTACATGGACATTGCACATAGCCTTTTGAGAACTTGTCTCACTGCATCTTTAATTCAATTAGGGAATATTAAAAGGACCATTAAAGATGTTGGTCCTTTATTTTTTTTCTGTCAGTATGACCTCAGGCAAACACCTATAGGTTTAGCATAATGCCAAGATATTAACAAAAGAATATGATTATAACATCAGTGACTATTATAGAAAAACCTAATGAACCTCTTAAATGTATTATTAGTTTTAGACACACAAAATAAAGCATGACATTGGAAGGAACCACGGACCAGAAATTATATGGTCCTCATCTTTTCTGAATCAATAAAAAGTGCTATTTAGTCTCCATAAACTTTCAGACAGTCATAATAGACATTATTCCTAAATATACAATTTCTGTTCTTTTGCTGAACACTCACATTCTCTGTATCTAATACCAGCAAAACTGCAGTGAATGATATTTGGATATGTAAGAAATGCTTTTTCTTCATGTGAAAAAAATCCAAACTATTTCTACTTCATTTGTTGAGAACAATTTTTAAAAATATCAGAAAATATTCTGTATTTCTATTCTGAGCAATATATAAACCACCTCCAGTGAGTGCTATGAAGAGGAAATGATTTCTACATTTATAGAAAGTGTAAAGGCTGCCAACCAACATTTTGTGTACATCTCAAATTATTTATCCCACTGCAATCTTTTCTGACAACAAGGTAATTGCTTCAGTAATACAAAAACTAGAAAATAGCTTTTGCCACACAAATCTTAGTAGAACACAAAATAAAAAGCAGGGTGTAACTATTGAACAGAAAATCATATTATGAGGAATATATTTCTTCATAGCACAATTCTTTCAGTATTGAATTCAGAAGATAATTTCACTTCTTTCTGGAGATATTTTTTATTATTCTTTGTTACCTGAAAAGTTCCATACATATTTTATACTTATTAGTAATACTCATTGTTAGCAAACACCATTTTGCATCACATCAGAAATATGTCTTTTCTTTAGAAGTAAATAAAAAAAAAGATCAAAAAGAGCTGCAAACGTGAAAAATCTAACATCAAAAAGGATGAAAAATTCATACAAGCCGTATCAGAGAAAAATGTACTGCAGCAGTGCCAGAATGATGCCTGCAATATGATCAGAGAAAGGACGGTAGCTAATGAGTCAAGACTGATATTAGGCATCTTACTAAGGCAGTTTGATCAGTGAGAAAAATGTACCATTTTAACTCAGGCTATTCCGTAAGGAAACTCCTTTACTGTAACCTTGTTAAATGAACCGAAAAAACACAGTTTTTTAGAAATCTCTTTGATATGCCTCCCTATAACATAAAAGCCAAGACCTTTGCCTGCCCTTCAAGATCAGATCAACACATTAGAAATGTAATGAGTAATATTAGGCCAAGGAAGAAATTGTAAGCTGTGCGACTGCAGGGAAATGTGAATTCACCTCTTTGCTGAGCAAGCGAACTACACCAGAACTGTAGAGAAATGCCACTGCTGTGTCCTTCACTGTCTACATTCAAGCTTTATCTTCACAGCTTAAGTACATTTTCAGTAATATTTAGGCAATAAAGTGAAAGATCCAAAAGATTTCTTTAACTCATGTCTCAATTTGATACGTGGCAGCTTTTGGACACTCTTCACTCCCAATGCACTCACTGGTGATACAAATGGGTGGCAAGCTCAACAGCTTGTCATGGCAGGTCTCTACGTACATTTACTCAACTTCCTAGTTACTAAAATAATTTTGACCTCTGTAAAGTGTTCAGTGACAGCAAAGTGCAAAGTAAACCATGCCCGTGCCAACACTGTTGGGTAGGTATGATACATAAAGCATCCTGCAGCCTAAGCTTCTAGTGCACACCCTGGACATACACCAGCAGCACTGAAAGACACCTGCCCTGCTTGGAGGGTAGGGAGGGTCCTCTGCTTCAGATAATCAGGAGGTCAGGACTGCAGAGTGTCCTATGAATAGCATGGAGATAGAAATTTAGACATAGTCAATGGTAACAACGCAGGTAGTCAGAGGGAAAAATCCTAGATCTTAGTGCCTTCTTTAGAAAAGCGTGCAACCCAAGCCTAAAACAGTAAATGCTTCACAGCGGAGAGAAGATGGCATGGTTCAAAAATTGATGCTTGTGACTTCAAAGATCTAATAAGAAAATCATAAAAAATTCTGTTATGTAACATTTCACTACCTCTCTGATATCACTACCTACTCAGTATAACCCCAGAGCAGGACTGACTGAGTACCCTAGCAAGGTATCGCTCTCTTTGAGGAGACAGAATGGCACTAAAAAGCCAGGAAGAGAATGAAAGCTCCACCTACTGCTGAAGTTAGGTTGATTAAGGGTGTGAAATGGTTGTATGGAGGGGAGGACATTTACAAATATTTTTTTAAAAAATTAAAAAATCATAGATAAGAGATTCTGTCAGTTTGCTGCACCTGTCATCAGTGCTGAGATACTGATGTAGCATGACACAAATAAAGAAATACAACAATAATAATCTCTTCATCTTGTTCAGTTTTTCATGTTCCCCGTAAGTGTCATACCTTCTTGTGAGTATTAAGGTAGAATAAAGGAAGTAAATGACAGTTTCAGATGGAGTGTTTTTGATAAATACAAGCTGTTACAGTGGAGGTTTATTGTTTCAATTTTTCTTAATACAGAACCCACTGCTGCTCCCGTCGATGTCAAAGCTACGAGTTTGTCTGTATCAGAGATTCTTGTTGCGTGGAAACATATTAAAGAAAGTCTAGGAAGACCACAGGGATTTGAGGTATGAACACAGAATATCATAATGAGAAGTCTTGTTGCTTTTGCTAGCATTGCATTCTGTTAACATGTGCAGTAGTGAAACTTCAATAGAAATTATGCTCAGTTTAGCATACATATGACTAGCTGTAGAACAACGGTCACAGCTGCAGCACCAGTACATCTTTTATTTATCTGTACTTGAAAACTGTTCAACACCAGTTCTTGTAACATCTCTTTGACACTTCAAAAAGAGCTGAAAGAACTACAAGTGACCCAGCATGCCTCTTTCACGAGCTGGGGAAGATTAGTTATTGACTGTTTTCAGCCCTGAGTGACCAGTTCAAACTTGTTATTTACTGAGAGCGATCAACACAGGGAAGGGAAAAAGCCTCTGCCATACATTTACTTTTATCCCACAGTGGTCGAGGGACATCTGCTGGGCAGATCATAAAAGGTCGGATGTCAGGACGGCAAGCAGCAACCACACAGTCCACAAACAAAGCTCTGCTTAGAGACAGCCATTCCTGACTTAGGAAAGAGAACTGGATCTGGCAACAGACCTACTTGCACTTTTTGAATCCAGTTGTAGTTTTGAATTCAGTTTACAACTCAAACCTTCAGGAAAAGATCAGGTCTAGGACTAAACCTATCCTTTAGGGTCACCACCACCCACCTGGACCTTGTGGAGCTATGCTGATCCTAATAGGTAAAATAGCTCAGCTAGACTTGATTTATTGGAGAGTAGGTTATTTGACATGCTTGAGTCCTTTAGAGAGTGCTGACTCTTTCTTAATTCCCCACAGTAACAATGAACAGAGGATAAGTATGTAGCGCTGAGGCAGATATCAACCACTTGGATGTCTAAAGACATCTTATCTTCAGACTTATGAGCACAGAGTGTCTCCCTGGCAGAATGTCTGGACAAGATCTGAGAGCTGGACACCATTACTGATGGCCTTAGGAAGAAAGCATAGGTGCCCAGTCAGCACCAGAGCCACCACACTCTCCAGCACAGCCTCAGGCTGGACAGACATGACCAGGTCAGCACATTTATCCCACAGCTTAAGCACAGCTAAGGGTCCTATTTTTATGTTTTTGGTTTTGTTTGGTTTTGTGTTGTTTTGTCTTTTTTCTATGGCCTCTGATACTTAGATAATCCTGTGTTGCTATCCAGCACAGTTCAAGCAGGCTGTGACTATGGCATGTCTCCTTATGTCTTTCATTTGTCCAGATCTCTTTCCTATACACGTCTCCATACTGATCTCCTCAAACCCTCTGTCAGTTCTCTCACCGTACTTCATCCGCACTCTTTTCTTATGTTAACCATGTGTTTACCCCTTCACACATGGCTTGCTTCATGCAGCAAAAGTAATATCTAACGATTTTACCTTTAGAATTACTATATAGAGTGACACTGTATTTGACAGAGATGATGCTCACTTTTTTACATTGAGATGATATTCACCTTTTTAGGTTGAACTGTTTCCCTTGCTACTAACCTTTGTCTTCAATTTCCAGTCTAGTCATTAATCCTCTGAAATAACTTATTGCTACTCTCTGTCTTTTTCTCTTTAGAAAGGTGGCTGTTTTGTTATTCTCTCTCAGGTATCTTGAGGTCTTTTAAATTTCACCTACTCTTTTCAGTCTTATCCTCATTACATCGATCACATTGATTCTCAAAATGTTCTATTAACTTTCTTTTGGATATTTTAAAATAAAAAATATATTTTCCTTCTAAAATTGAAAATTATTTCCCTAGAAACATACTCTTTCATAACTTGAATGCATTTTGCAGTTACCTGCTTATCACATAACACTTCCCTTAGCTCTACAGATGTGTCCTAGTGATAGATGGCTGTTAGAGGTAGGGCAGTGGGCCTCATATCACAGGTAGTCTTCCTGACTTGAAAAATGTTTAGACCTTTGGAATTCAGCATGCTCTGACACCAGCAGTAATACTCACCTGCTCTATGTCTCTCATGGACTTCTTAGGAATAAAATTGGAAATTGTTATTGCTTAGGTTATTAAGATTGAACCTTATTATTAACTCGGCTCCTCACTGTGCTGTACACCAATTTTATGATGCTAGCATGAAGATTACAGAGTAAATATTTCTAGCCAAAGACCTGTAGTTGACAGGAAAAAAAAAAAAAAAAAAAAAAAAAAAAAAAATAAA
>VWZK01011254.1:15266-44142 GCA_013396935.1 Baryphthengus martii
ATAAAAATAAAAATGCTTCACTGCTCTTTTCTACCTGATCTCATAAGCAAATTAGAAGAGCCTTCTGAGGCACTACTTTTATTTGAGCAGGGTAGGGTGCTTTCTTAATTCCACCCCCTCTACTTTTCCCTCTTTGTTCATTTAGCCAGAATTTCTTTGTGTGCTTTCTGACAGACGAATCTTTCAGAGAGAAGTTTGCCTTTTTTTTTGTCCTCATTTCCAGGAAGAATTAGGATTAGAGCAGCCCTTACTCAATAAACAGAAGAGTAAAGGCTGCTGTCCTACATAATTCAGCAGGACAGAATACAATCTGAGGACTGTATTGCTAGATATTTTCAGTTCTGTTTTTGGGAAGGATTTCACCAAAAAGGAGATAATGACATAGGATCAGTACAGTGAATCAGTGCATTACAATATTCGCTTAGCAACCTAAGTCTGCACTATCAGATCAATTTTGCTAACATACTGAGAGATTCTCTTAAAAGCATCACCTCAGTGGAAAACTGAGGTGATTAACTCCCCTCCAAAAAACACCCCAAAAGTACAGAGTAGTTTTATGCTTTCCATATGATTCACTTTATTCAACTTCTGTGAAAACTATTTTAATTTAAAAATTGACTCTGAAAGTTTTATTTTATGTAGTACCGTGCAGAACTTAGTCTGTAGTACTCTCTCAATCTGAAAATGATGTAAAGAGATCCAGTAACTCTGATAAAAAGATGAATGCATCTAGGGTTTTTTTAGCAGTTATTTCCTATTGTAGAATTATTGTGGACCACACATAAAATGTTGCCTTTAATTTAAATCAAACGGAAAATAATCTGACTAGCCATTCTCTTTTCATGTCTCAATTTGTATTCTGCCTGCAGCTACTACTGCAGTGATAACCACCTATATGATCTTCACATTTTCTGGCCTTTTAGCAGCAGCATTATAGAAGAGGCTATTTTTTTTTACCATTTGAATGTCTGTCTCTAATCAACAAAAGTGACAAAATATTTACTACATATAGAAAAGTTCTCAGTGACCCATTTTCACTGTGGCCCTGTTTGCTCTTTGTACTAAGGAGTAATGAAAGGCAAAGTAACTGGTCCAATTTCACATTGTCATCCCTGAAAGACAGTGTTAACTGTAATGTCACATGAGTTTTATGCAAGGGTTGCTGTACTCATTTACATCTTCCAAAGTACATATTATTCCTGACTTCAGTACAGGCTTGTCAGCTGTCCGCCTGACCTTACTAAATATATGCCAGCAACACTCTGATATAATAGAAGTAGCTTGAAAACTTTGTCAGAATGGTAGAAAAATATAGCGTGTGTTTTGCACTTATTGTTTAGAATCCATAACCTGAAGGTTATAAAATCCATTTCACCCCTAGGCAATCTTTTCTTTGTCACTCACTAGTGGTAGGAAAGTGAAAGAAAAGAATTACTGTCTGGAAGAAAATTTTTTTCTGTTGGTTTTTTTTATTATTTTTCCAGAAAACCAAGGCTAATACTTAAGTATAGAGCACAAAGCTCATGTCTTTTTCATTGAAATTCCCTCAAGAGATAGGAACTTGACTAACCTAACTGAAAAATCAACTTGCAACAAAAAAAAATATAAAAAATAGGAAATCTCAAATGCTTTTTTCAGGGAAGATTACTTGACGTAATAACTTCTTCACATCATATTCTGTCTTTTTGCTCTTTTCTTAGATGTACTTTATCTATTTTTACAGTGGAGCAGAAAATTATGTCTACATGGTACTGGAATTATTTAATTTTTTTAAATTTAGTGGTAGAAGTAATTAAGAAAGAGCATGTGGCTGTTTCTACTAGTGGCTGGCAAAGCAAGACAGAAAAAAAGATGAACTGATATTTTGCCAGCCCAAGTCCCAATTTACCAGGCTTCACTTTTGGAATTAATTCATTTTCCCAAACACAAGATTAGCTGTGTATATATGTGTATATGATTTATTCATATGCTCATTCAAAACCCTCTAAAATCTTGAAGACTGCAAGCAGGAGTTCACAGCAGAGCAGTACTACTACTTTTCAAATCCTTAAAGTATGGATCACACCCTAAGTTCCTCATGAGGGCTTCGAAAGAGCCATACCCTTTACAATATCTGAATCACGAATATTTTGTTACAAGACTACTAGCTTTCTATTACCTAAAATCAGAAACCCAGATATTATTGATTTTTCAAAAGAAAATATGACTAGATATTTGATGCTAATCCTTAAGGTTGAGGTACAATATCAATTTTCATCCCATGTGTATGCAGGACTATGTGGCAGAAGAGTGCTTGAAGAAAGAGGTGTAGGATGCATGCTATTCCAGAGAACACTCCAGAGTCTAGGAGTACTGAATAGAGTTTTCTTTCTTTTTCTCAAACAGCAATTGTTTAGGTAAGAAGGGAGGAACTGAGGCTGATTGACATTTTTCAGGAACCTCTCATTTTGTTCTGAAGGACAGTTGCACCAATGTTTTGAGATAATACACAAAACACCTTTTCTCCTGTCCTAAGCGTTTGGTTCTACAATTGCAGTAACATTTGTATTCCTTTAGTGTGCCAGGTCAAGGCGCTGATAGATTTCTTGATAACGATAATTAAAATAGTTTTTATGAATTCTGAACCATGGTGTGATTTTTTTCAGGACAGATCTTTTAGCTCACTACTTCTTCTCCCCTAGCACTTCCTGTACTCTGAGATCTCTTCAAGTTCACTTTCAGATATATGGGTACTGTCGATGCTGGTAAATACTCAGAGCGCCTAGGAAAATTTGTCTATTTTGCCCACTTCCATACACGCTGCCTAATTTAGGCTCTTGATATGCCTCATGTGTAGCTTTTATTCTCTATGGTCAACAGAAGGAGTATCTTGACAATAACTCTGACATTACTGAATTTAGAGAAGTGGATCTGCAATTAAATTGGATCGTTTTTTATGTATGCACACCCTAGAAACCAATTTGCTAAAAAAGGTAATATTACTTAATATGTCTTTAACCTAAAACTTCAAGGAAGTGATTTGTACATATTAGAGGTAGGAAAGTTTTAGACAGAAACAAATTTTTAACATGATTATTTACTTTTAATGATCACTTAACCCACGACCAAGACAAAGCAGGTTGCATATTCCTGCATCTCTGTTTGGTTGTTTAAATACCATTATTGCTTTCTCTCCAGGTGAAGCAGATGTGTTTCTGGGCTGCATTTTGGCTACATTGAAAACAACATAAAGCCTAGCAAAAATTTAAAACCTCACAGACAATAAGGTATTAAACAGACCAAATGTTTTTTTTCCTTTCTATTTTTCTTTCATTTTTTGAAATATGAGCTATTTTTTTGTGATTTATGCTTGATGCTATATCAATATTCAAAGTTACCATTAATGAAAACTTTAACTACGTCAAAATCTTTCTGAGCAGTAGAAATTAAGGTTACAGAAGACAGTAAGACTTTTGAAAAAACTCAAAGACATAGAAGTATAAATAAGGAAACCCTCCTTTTCAAGAAGTATGTCCAGCATTTTAAAACGTTACCAATATCTCCATTTCAATTCAGATCAATGTAAGCTCGCCCACTATCAACCTCAACCAACCATCACTGGAGTTCTGTTCTTTTATAATCACTCTTTCCTCTAGTTCATTTGCCATCTACAAATGGATGTATGCACTAAAAAAGAAAGAGAAAAGCATATTTTGAGATCAAAGTTCAGACTCACCTGGCAAATCTCTAAGGTGAATTTTAAAAGCAGAGACCAAACACTTAAGGGCTTTGAAGTACAGGACAAACTAAAATAGAAGCATTGCCAGATTATATTTTGTACTTCTGATGCTTCATAAAATATATTCATTCCAAATAAATACCCTTTTGTCAAGAGGAACATCTTTGCCATGTGGTGCAGCAAAACTGATAAGGATAATTATTTTTGTAAACTTAACATTTGCAAAATATAATTAGTATTCAAATTAATAATGCCATATAAGCTGTGGTGAAGACTATTTCCAAACACATGAAAAATAGAAAAGCAATGGGTTATCCCCCTAGCTTTCTTCCACATTCATCAGGTTTTAATATCTGTGTAGTGCTAAAAACAGTGTTTGAAAAATCAAGTTTTCACAACTTCTTTATATTAAAAAAAAACAAACCCTTCTGTGCAAAAGCTGGGAACTATTATTATCTTGTACACTGCATTCACATGAGATGTAGTGTACTCATGAGTAAACAATGAGACCCATTTTGCTACTTATAACTTTGCTCCTGGCTTTCTAAAATCAGCATTTTACTACTTCCATTGCATTTCCACCCTTGCTGCTTGTCCACATCTGTAACACAGGGCAAGCTACTTCAACTTTCTGACCATTTTCTCACTGGATCGTCAGCAGACTTCACAGATCGGGCAATAAGTGTTGCACTAGGAGTAAGAGATTGATGTTTGCTTGCCAGAGACCCAGGGGCTTGCACTGACACAGTTTCGCAAAGTCAAGGTTTGCTTGTTTCAGAGGCTCGCTAAGGACTTTCAATGAGACAGTTTAAGAGTTCAGTTCAATGTATTAAAGTGATAGATGCAATAGATTGGGAATTGCCTTGTCTTGGATAGAGGAAGAGTACACCTAGCCAACTGTATCTGCTAGATCTTCAGTCTTCCCCCTACCCTGAGAGATACTCCCCTCACGGTTTTTTTATATCCTAATTCCACCTATCCCTTCCTCTATGTGATGTCAACCATGATTTGAGCGGAGCGTTGCATGATAAAGCCATATATGTTTAGCATGTACTTTGTTAGGCTCATTACTGTATTTAGGGGTGCACTCTTTAATATGAATTTTGCAGACAATTAGACAAAGACCTTCATTCCCACACTCTAGCCTTCAAAATCTGTGTCAAAGCTGTTGCTTCCTTTTGTTGTTTTAGACAAAATAGGACTACGTTATCTTCACAAGGCTCCCTCCTTCAGCTGTTTGGAGTGCCAGTTCAGCAGATATGCACATCCAGAGATAGCATAAGTCCAAGCATCTTAACCTTTTTCCCAAAGCACACTAAATTATCCTTCATTCCTGTCACATGGCAACCTGGGCCATTATCCCACTATGGACTCTCCAGGAAGAGTGCTGTCTCTCACTACCTATTTATATAGAGCTTAGTACTAGGTGGGTCTCATCACCATAGTGTCAATTTTGTAAAAACATGTTACAAGTAAAAAGGAATCTGGCTGTCCAAGAGATAATAAGCATTGGAGTATTAATCCTAGTGTGAGAACAAATGGTTGTTGATATTTTTTCTTTCCAAGAAATATGTGATTTGGTGTTACTTTAGATACCAACAAGGTTGGTCAAGCATTCAGCTAGCAAAATACTTCAGTAAATCACACTAATTTCAACAAGTGGTGACTACAGCTAGATTTGTTAATTGAGCTGTAATGAAGAATTAAAACAACAGCATTTTAACATGACATAATGCAGGCACGCACACACATACAAAAAGATATTTACACGAATTTTACAATTGAAAAAGTAGACTTTGAGTTGGCACAAACTGATATACCCTCAATCAAAGCTAACAGTCATTTCACTCAAGTGAAGATATGACCTTAAATGTATATTTTTGCACCCAAGCCTTTCTAGTGGGTTATTTCATTTTTATTTTTTTTTCAAATAGCAGTCCTAGTGCAATTATAAAAGGTCAATATTGTACTTATTGGACTTATTTCCCTATGAACTCCTTGTTTTTTTCAGTTCACCATTTTCTGGGATATATTCAGAATAGTGTTATATTGTCCATGACCTTTTTCTCAGAGGAAAAGTTATCCAGACATAATATGAATTACTTATTATGAAACAACCAACTTCACAGACAAGGTCAAAATGTGCGATAAATGCAAGTAGGTCTCAGCATAAATAATGGTAAACTGAATACAGGTCTTTGAATGGCACATTAGTGACATCTCCTGACAGGGAAAATAGGATTCCATGAGAATTACCTTACTTGTGTAGGTCACGTAGATACATTAAAAAGAGACAGTACCGTGCTGTTTTCAGTTACATCCTTCAAATATTTGGTTTCTTAGGAAAGAAACTAGTCAAATTCCATGCCACCTCTATATCATCCTTAAGATTCTGATAAGCCCAGTGCAGATACCAAAAAAATGGGCTAAGAACCATCAAGGATCATTTAGGAGCTTTGTGTGTGAAAAAGAAGGGCATAAACTTCCTATCAAAATTGTATTTACCAGAAACTGTTTATATCCAAGAACTGAATCCACTTCCTTTTTTTTTTTCATCAAATAAGATTTTTCAGATGAATTAAAGATTTCCTTCAGTGTTCTGTCATTTCCTATTCATTACACTGATAAGAAATCTCATGGATCTGAGTTGCACAGGGCCAGGAAGGGAATATTGCTCACAGCACTTCTTAATAGATGCAATCAGAGCTTTCCACAGTGAAGGTAGACATTCTGGTGACCTACCAGAGGTTGAGCTGTCCTTGAATTCTCTGAAATACTTTTGACTCCCTGCCAAGTTTCATCCTCTGCTCTTCCATCTTGCAGTTACTTCTTCTCATGATAGTACACAGTAATTCAACATGCTTCAGGTAACATAGTGGTATTATGAGTCTCACCATTTTGGAGAAGTCAGCATTGCTTAGCTCTGAGGCTAGATTGCAAGTCCAATGTGCTTCAAAGGGCCTGATGATCAGACGCAAAGCAGAAATGTCAAAAAGACCCTCCACAGGATAACAAGTATGAGCTTCTGGAAGCATGGACTTCCCACATGCCTATATTAACTTTTCACTTGGTCAGGTTGGCTACTGGAAGGACATGGAGCAGGAAGAAGCAGCAGAAAAGGTCAAAACTGAAGGAAATGAGTCATCCATCCTCCTGACAGGATTAGAAGGAAACACATTATACCACCTAACAGTGAGGGCATACAACGCTGCAGGATATGGACCACCTAGCACTGCTGTGCGTGCAGCAACCAAGAAGTCCCGTAAGTGATCTCAGTACTTTTTCTCACAGGGAGAAGTCAGGGAGCAACCTCTGCCCTCTTGGATTTTCCTTTAATAAGAGTGTATGATAATCAGGAATCATGTATAATTTTGATTCATGGCTTTGCTTTGATATTTAGATATGAGTTCATATGACTTTGCATTCATAACTAAGGTTACCTTCCTAGTAACATTTATGACAATGAAGGGAGACACATCATGAACACACCACAAATGGCAATTCTGATACAAAAAAAGGAAATCTTTTTAAATTCCAGTTAGAGCTGGGAGCCTACTAACACAATCACTTCTACGAGTCATGAAAGACTGAAATACTTTGATTTTAAAAAACTACCTATAAAACACATTTATGTTCATGTTATTTTTTCTACTCAGCTCCCAGCCAAGCACCAGGCAATATTATGTGGATACAGGATGGCTCTCATGTGTCCCTTGGATGGGAGCCAGTCAGATCTCTAGCTAACGAATCTGATGTAATGGGATACAAGGTCAGTGCTTCCCCTTCCTTGCTCACCTTTATCTCTTCCAAACAACTACTCATCTTTCTTGTTGTTTTTTCCTTTTCTTGTTTTTTTTTTGTGTATGTCATACAGACTGTCTGCAATCCATTTTCACCAAGAAAAGCAATAAATTGAGAAGAGTAAAATGTCCCAATATTTTCTGTGTTGTGATTTTTGACTACTGATTATAAACCGAGTAAGCTCTATCTAAAGGGATCAGTTCACCATATCTAATGCAGAAGTGGCTATTAATAAGACCAGCCTGCAATGAAATTCCTACTAACGCTTCAATTTAACTGTGTTTACAGTAGGATTTAGAGAAATGCAGAAGAATGAAGCATCTTACATTGACATTAAAATTAATATTTTTATGGAGCAGAAACACAAATACTTTGGTTTGTTTTGTGATCACGTTGGTGATGCGGAGTGATCAGTGACGGTAACATTTGGCATTTCAAGTTTTGAAGTTTTAAAGAGTAAAATCTAGATTAACTCTTAAATAACAAGTTATAAAAAGCAGTGGAATTCACTGAAAACTTTCAAATTGAAGTTTTTACAGAGATATGGGGTTGGGTATTTTTGGAGCATGTATACGATCGTTTCTATACAATCTGATATTCCCTCTGATACATCAGGAAATATTACCAAGAAAGTGTAAAATGGTTCAAATAAACCAGAAACTGCTCTAACCTTTATCAGAATAGCTGAGATTCTGAAAAAGTTGAATTGACTACTTTGAATTTTTACACCTCTCTGACCTCTCCAATTTTGTCTGGGAATAGAAACTCTTACAAAGAACCAAAAAGACAGCTATGTTCTCAGCTGCTTTCCTCCCACACACCTGATAAGCCAGCAACTGAGTTTAACAGGAGATGCTGGAACAGATCTGAGCCATTCTCAGTTGACTTAGCCAGCTAAGGTAAACACAGTAAAGATATGGTTTAAAGCATTTCCTTTACATTTGAAGTTGAGTTCTTGAGCCTAAAATGTGAACATCGACATGAATTTGGGGGTAAGAATTTGAGTCAAATGGAACTCAAAATATATTTTGAAGAAATTTTGGAAAAAAAATTGTACTATACCTAAAGCTAGAGAGTGCAAATGTTGTATCTTCACTCTGGATCATAACCAATGTCCTTTCACATTCATTAATTGCTAATATACTTTGCTATTAATGTTTTGAAGCTACTAGGGGGACAGGAGAATACAAGCAGATGACCATTCAACTGTAATGTCAAGAAATTCTTAATGAAAGCATGAACAGTTAACACTTCAGTGACTGTGCTGTCTACATCAAATGTCTAGTACATATGATAAATGACCACTATGACCACTATCCACTCTATTGATCATAGGTATTATTTAGGCAAGAAGGCCAGAGCAACAGTCAAGTTATAGAAACACAGAAAACCTCTGCAGTGGTACTTCTTCCTGATGTTGGTGTCTACATCATTGAGGTCTGCGCAGTCAGTGAAGGAGGGGATGGGACTGCAAGTCCCCAGATCAGAGTTCCATCCTTTTCAGGTAAGACTACACTTTTATTTGAAAGAGTGGTGGTTGTAGCAATGCTCATTAACTCTATCTCAAAAAAAAAATATTCTCAGAATTCTCTACCTATTAGATAAAATCATTAATCAGAGTCTTCAGTTCTATGCTGAAACAAAGGTACGTAGTGCCATGTCGTAGAATTATGGAATGGTTTGGGTTGGAAGGGATCTCAAAGATCATAGAATTCCAACCACCTTGCCACAGGCATGGACATGCTCCATTAGACCATGTTGCTCAAATCCCCATCCAACGTGGAGTAGAACATTTTCAGAGATGGGACATCTACAGCTTCTCTGAGCAATCTGTTCCAGTGTCTCACCACCCTCAGAGTAAAGAATTTATTCCTAATATCTAATCTAAATCTACCTACTTCCAATTTCAAACCATTACCTCTCGTGTTACCACTACATCCCTGTGTAAACAGTCCCTCACCAGCTTTCTTGTAGGCCCCCTTCAGGTACTGGAAGGCTGCAGTAAGGTCTCCCCAGAGCCTTCTCTTCTCCAGACTGAACAACCCTAACTGTCTCAGCACATCTTCATAGGAGAGGTGCTCCAGAGCCCTAATCTTTCACCTCTTGTGGATGTACTCCAACAGGTCCATGTCCTTTTTATGTTGGGAGCACCAGAGCTGAACTCAGTGTTCCAGGTGGGGTCTCACCAGAACAAAGTAGAGGAGCAGAATCACCCTCCTTGACCTACTGGTCACTTTTTTTTTCAAGCACCTGAGAATGTGATCAGGTTTCTGGGCTGCAAATGCACATTACTGGATTGAGCTTCTCATCAACCAAGACCCCCTGTCCTTCTCCGCAGGGCTGCTTTCAATCCATTCTCCACTCAGCCTGTACTTTTGATCAGAATTGACCCCAACTCTTGTGCAGAATCTTGCATTTAGCCTTGTTGAACTTCATGAGGATTGCAAAGGCCCATCTCTCAAGTCTGTCAAGGTCACTCTGAATGGCATCCCTTCCTGTGTGTTCACTGCACCACAGAGCTTCATGTCATTGACAAACTTGCTGAGGGTGCACTCAATCTCACTGTCCATATTGCTGTCAAAGATGTTAAACAGCACTGTTAAAAATGTTAACAGTTACATTTGAGATGTTCAAGAGTATTTGAGGTATCCACGTGGGGCTGAATACAAACCAGAGGATTTACAGGAAACCCCTCCCTCTCTAGGATAACATCTGGAAACCTAATTGAGTTGTGAATGTCTGCAGGTGTCCCAAATAGCATTACAGTCATCTGAGATGCAATCCATACAGACACTGGAGTAGTAGATGGTTGGATTCAATGATCTTGAAGGTCATTTCCAACCATAATGATTCTATGATAGACAGCAATTCAGACGATCTTCTGAATGTAAATATTCGGACATAGGCACATAAAATGTCTGAAGGTATCCCAAGCATTTGCACAGAGCTGCCAGATGTGATGTGGGACTTCAAGGGTATGTCCATCATTCTGGATCACCAGCCAGAGATGTACTATCTCACACAACTAAAATGGCATGCATTTAGGTAACTGAACCCTGCGTATGTGTCTATGTTAAACAGGCTGAATTTCTCTATAGGTTCCATTGATTCCTTTGAGTCGATATTTAGTAAATTATTAATGTCTTACAGTATTAATGTATTATCATGGAGTGAACTATGATGTCTAGCTTCTATTTCCTCAGTTGCTTAGTTCTAACTTTATGCTAACATTTTAAAAATCTACTAAACATTGTTTTTCAGTCCTTAAGGAGTACTATCCAAATGACGTGAACCTGAATCTTCAATCTAGGCCTAAAATTTCAGATCTAGTCTAGTACAAACCACAGCGTTATCGTCAGAATGCAGAAGATGCCACCCCCTAGTCCATGGAATATTTGTTTCATGTATCTTTTGAGCCATAACTCTAGGCCACAGAATCTTTCATTCCCTCTAACCTGATGTGTTGGGTTTTTTTATTAGACTATGCACGGCAGATCAGTTCCACTTCGAACAGCTATGGTCCAAAGAAATCCAGTCAGGTTCCCTTCCTATCCTGTTATCTGTTGCCACCACCAGCCCATTGCAGATTTCCCCTTAGCAGAACTTATTAAGGGACTGCAGTGATCTAAAACACTACCAAACTACTTGGCAAAAGACTACCTTTTCCTGTAAAAAAAAAAAAAAAAAAGAAGATCAAGGACTAGCTTTCGTTCTTTGTTCCAGGAAAAACATTTGTGATTGTGACTCAGAGCATCTTTTGTAGCCTAATTCTTTTTGAGGATTAAGGCATAAACCCACATACCCTTTTGGAATTTCCTATTCATTTGCAGACTGCATATGAGGATTTAACATGTGAGTTGCTGTCGATATCATCGTAAAATGCCCAATTTCCTTATGCCTTCATAGCAACCCTATTTTGTGATTGCAATTCTCACAAGGTAATCCAGTGTCTGAAAGTTAGGGTTTTCCTGAGTGTAATAGAATACAAGTTCTGGGCAAAATCTAGTACCTAAATCATAGAATCACAGAATTATAGAATCATTCATTCAGGTTGGAAAAGATCCTTGAGATCATCAAGTCCAACTATCAGCCCTACTCTACAAAGTTCTCCCCTACACCATATCCCCCAACACCTCATCCAAACAACCCTTAAATACATCCAGGGATGGTGACTCAACCACCTCCCTGGGCAGCCTATTCCAGTGTCTGACTACTCTTTCTGTGAATTTTTTTTTCCTAATGTCCAGTCTAAAATGTACTGAAATGTACTGAGAAATATTTACATCGTTTGTTCCTTAAATATTTTGCTTTTTGTTTCAGGTGGGAAAGTAACAAGTGCTCAATCCACCTTACATGTGTTGTCCACTTCCTCATCCTCTGTTACATTGCTTTTGGCACTGATGGTTCCTTCAACCTCATGGTGAAGACTGCAGACTTTGTTGTTGTGGTTATTTGTTTGCTTCAGCTTGATGACACCAAGGGTTGGATTTTTTTTGTCCATGAAGAAACTGGAAACCCAAGCTAATGTTTAAAGACCTGTAGAAATGCCTGTGGTGCACTTAGAGGAGTGTTGAAGACACGGTCAATAACTCATCAGGTTTTTTTCTCTTCTTTATTTGTAAAAGACCCCTGGGAAGGGGACACTTCTTGGCCCAAAAATATGCAGATTGTATGTAATAAACTTTTGTAAACAAAGGTAATTTCTGTCAAATGTACTTTACTTTTTTAATATATTCAAATTTGGTGACCCCAGTCATGTATCATTAGGTGTTTAAACAGTGGTGTCTAGTACAGTACATCTGTTTGGTTTGGAAAAAAAATCCTTTTATAATACATAGAACAAAGCTTGATGTAGCTTTGTTGAATGGTTTTCTTGCATCCCCTGTGGTTAGCTGTTCCTACTGACAAGAGAGAAAAATATAGTTTAGATACACAGCCCACTATGAGAGTACAGAAAATTTGTTCTGAAAATATATGCATATGTATTTAATTAGCAAGAAGAACTGTCAATACAATACTAGACAACACACTCAGAAAGTGGCAAAATGGAGCAGAAAAGCCATTTATTTTACTGCAAGGTAAACAGAAAATGATTAAACACAAATTTAAAAGGAAACAAATACCATATGATATAATGTCGGATGAATCAAATATTTATATTCAATAGCAAATAAAAAATCAATTCCTCATGCATATAGCAATGAAAACTCCACCGGCCATTTAAACATGAAATACATTAGTCTGCTAAGTGGACAAATAAAGCAGAGTAAGGAGATAAAACTACTTTTTCCAGCTTCTCATTTGCAACTATTTTTTTTCCTCTGGGTCCAATTTTATTAAGATTCTATGCTTTATATATTTGGTAATCAAGTTGAAGTATATATGAAAACATATTACGGAGAGAATATTAACATTTTTTGGAATGTAATCATTCACATACATACAGACTCCAATAGAATATATTTTGGAGAATGCTGTGTCTGAAAAAAAAATATTTGGATAAGTGCATAAAAGCATCATTCCAGTTATTTAGCTAATTGGCACTATTTCTATAGCTCACTAGAGATTATTCTTATAGGCACTGTGTGTTATCAGTTTTAACTCCCATTTTTTTTTGTACCAAACAAATTTTCACTCAATAGATGATTTGGACAGTTTTTCTACTTTGGAAGGCCTTTTCCACATACTGGCACCTGAATCAAAATGGTCCCCAGAGTATATGGTGTGTGTGTTAGTACAGTTATGGTGTGCACAGTGTTACACGGGAGGGTGTTTTACTACTGTGTGTCTAGGGATCGCATCTAGGACGACCATTGCCTTGCCTGGAAAAAAATCAAGTTAAGATTGTTTAACAAGCATGTCCTAATAGCATAGTTCTTCTAGCTGACCATCCCTCTAAACATTTTGATGCCAGTCTGTTTTGGTTGATGGGTTGTGAGTCTAAAATGCTATTTTTTTGACAGCTCACTAGCAAAATAATACTTGGCATATAGTAAGTACTCCCTAACTGTGCCCTTTCTTAGTAGCTTTAAAATAGTAGACAAGAAAGCACAACACAGATAAAGTGCTTGGTTGGTAAAAAAAATGACTGACGACTAACTATTTTTTATTTTGACTATTTTATCAGTACAGTTTTTCAGAGATGGTTCAACTCAAATCTTTATTACTCACGAATATTTTAAATAATTATCTAAAAAAAATAAATTGTCAATTTACTTAGTCACCATTTTGCCAGGAAAACAAAGGCAGGATAGCTAGCCAAGCATAGACTGTATATAGAGACAGAAGGAGGCCTTCTGTATCTCTGATTCTGGAAAAGCCTTTGAGATCAAAGATAGGAAGGTGGAATGTACCAAAAAAACCCAAACTACTTGCTGTCCTTTGCAAAACAGCAGTATTGCTACCGTGCAGAGAATTTACATTAGCAAACCAAGATTTTTCTAAAGGTTAAAATAAACAAGAATAAAGTGATGAACTAAAAAGCAAAATGGCTATTTTTAAAATTAATTATGCATAATTTCCTCTCTTTTTTATACAGTTGCTTGCCAATGCAATTTATTTCAGAGTATTCAAAAAGGCTATGGTCACTGCTGCTAGTGTTTTGGTTAACCAACTTTCTGAATACAATAAATGGCTACTCTTTACAAGAAGAATGAAAGTCTGATAAGGACATCTAGCTGCATCTAGATATATCTCAATCTCTAGTATCAAGATACAGACAGAAATACTGAACATGCCACCAGGTAATGTAGTTGTATTGCAGGGACAAAAAGGGTATGTTTTATATTCAACATGAACAGAATATGTATTTTGCATCTTAAATATATTAATAAACATGTTTTAAATGTTTAAGTACCTATGTATTACCTATTTGTTACTTTGTAGACAAAGATGTTTCCTTATCATCACATTATTTTTTAGGTGCAAAGGAAAACTCTTTCCTTTTTAGTGTGAAAGATTATAATAGTGCAGTCTAGCATCACTGAGGAAACTGTATTTTTGTATGCCACAAGACCTGTTTGGAAAAAAATAATTAGAAGAAACTTAGTCTTGCAAACCAAAAGAAAAATACTATCATGGCCCATATCAAAATGTGAGATATATTGTATACAATCTGTATATATGCTATATATAATGATATATACAATGTGGAAAACACAGTAATATAATAGTTCCTGTGTACTGTTCTTGTAACATTAGATCTTTTTAATAAATAATTCTCTTTTTATTGACTTTTATCCTATCTCCTGTCAGCTCCTGAATTATATTCATAGAGGACAGGGTGACACAAATATTTTGGATTGCAGCCACAACAACCTCCTAATGACATGAATTTCGAGAAGAAATTATGAATCTGCAATAGTGAATGCAGACAACGCAGCCATTAAAATCAAATAGTATTTGGCATCATTCTAGTTTCACATGTATGTTGGTTTTCCTGGGTGGATGTTACTTTTATAGTTAAGTAATTGAAAGGTGCAAGAAGGATGG
This sequence comes from Baryphthengus martii, assembly GCA_013396935.1. NCBI lineage: Eukaryota > Metazoa > Chordata > Aves > Coraciiformes > Momotidae > Baryphthengus > Baryphthengus martii. The sequence continues at coordinate 30,277 of VWZK01011254.1, forward strand.
AACTCTCAACATGAGAGTAACAAATATTGTAAAGTAAATCTCCAAATTAGCTTCAGAGATAAAAGCTCTCTGAATTAAGAAAAAAAAATCATTAAAAGAAATGTTTTATAAAGAAACAACCAAGGGCAATCGTCTGCATCAAAGTGTTATATAATTTCTGGGACGTCTCTGATATTTATAACATTCTTTCAAGTGTCACCAATACTCCATGCCTGTGCAGGCACAAAAGTACAGTGTCGCCATTTCATGTTCATTTGCAAAGTTTGGTTGCTTGGTTGCGTTTTTTATATTTGAAACACTTTTTGTGATATATCATAGCGAAAAAGGCTTTCAAAATACACATACATTTTCGATGGGAAAAAAATGTAAACAAATGGGATGACTCAAATCTAGCAAATATCTTTCTTTTTGGATAGTTCTATCTGATTTTTTAATGATAACAACTCACTTCTTTATGAAATGCATATCTATAGGGGTACATGACTTTGCAACATAGTACGAAGTCATAAAACCCATTTTGGAAATAAAATTAGATTGCCATAGTCACCACGTGGATTTGGTATGGCTTAAATAGCATATTGTATCAGGACTTCCATTAAAATTAGTTATGAATGTCACAGAAAGCTGTAATGACCTGGTTTTGCTGACATGGAGAACTGTGTGTATTGAAAATCCATACCCTATCAGAACTTCTACCAAATTGCAACCCACTCTTGCCCTATTATCTCAGTTCCTCTGAAGATGAAAGACATTCTCCTTCTTAATTACTTCCTATGCTTTTGAGCCAAACAACGTCAAGAATAAGAGTAAATGAACAGCATTTTATTACAATAGGATAGTTGGCTTTAAAAAGCAGCTTCCCTAAGCAAGTCAACACATAGACTACTTCCAAAAATATAGGTCCTGAGTTTGGTCTAAGACTTTATTTCAGTTCTAGTAAAGACAGACCCGAGCACTGACTTTGCCTTTATTGTGGTTTATCTTCTTAGTACTTTAAACAAAATAATTATAGTGTATATGTATTAAAGACTCACAAGCCCTGAAGAAAAATCTATGGAAAATTGTACGCTTGCAGCTTCAGTATTCACATTACTTAGTACAGCAATCAGCTGCTTAAGCAAACTGGCACAGATGTGTAGATATGCAGCTATTCACAGAATCACAGAATCACAGAATCGTTGAGGCTGGAATAGACCTCTGAGATCATCAAGTCCAGCCTATGACCCAACACGACATCACCTAGCTAGACCATGTCACTAAGTGCCATTCTTCCTTCCTGTGCTCTTTTTCTGCTGTCAGAGCAGAGCATCCCAGCTTGTATAAGAAACCTACCTAGTCATCAAAAGAAACTGATTAAGAAATCTGTGATGCCTCTTGGTTCGTCTTTCACTAAAATGAAACAGATATGTCTGGCTAGAGAAAAAATGCTCTCATTTTTGGCACGGTTGCTGGGGTGGAGTGGGGTTTGGTTTTTTTTTGACTTTTAAGCTCACACTCATCAATTCTTAAAAAAAAATAGATAATAAAACTATAAAAGAGTATTCCTGAAAGATACAGTTATCAAGATGAATAGTAAAGGCAGGCACTATATGTGTTAATCACAAATAAATGTATTCAGTATATTTTGATTATTGTACAGAAAATAAATGGGAAAATGCATCAATTTCCTTTCAGTAACAGAAACCATATGAATAAAAAGATACTGAAAGTATTTGAAGCATATCTGGGTCAAATCTTTAGCAAGTACAATTTTACTCTAAGCTACATTGGTCTGATGCCTGGCTGAGCAAGCATTTCCATTTCATAATGACACCATCTCTTCCTTGAAAGGGACTTTTTAAGATAGGAGAGCAGAACAGAGTAGTCCTTCTGATATTCATATAAAACTTCACCATGTGGAGCTGTCGTGGAGGCACCCATCCACAAGACAGACAGCAGCAGGTAAGCAAAACATGAATTTATTGCAACCAAAATTGCCCAGCACTCCTGACAAAATAAAATTACAAGTTCAGATGTCAGTTGGGAATATACTACTACAAAGCTAATACCTAATTTTTAGGGAATAGTCTTTCTAGAAAGATGAACGAAAATGTGCACACACTCGCTAATAAAAGGGAAAATCTTCAACACAAGGGTACCCAAAAGGGGGTGTCTCACACAAAAGGGGCAGGGGCTCACTCAAGAATATATCCAGAGGAAATATTCACTCGCCAAAGAGGGAGTGAGGACTCACTCAATCCATGGAAGTGCCCTTGGATGGTGCTCCAGTCTAAGGGAAGAGGTCCATCCATTGCCCCAAAACCTGCTTGTTCCGAGGGAACTGGCTCAAAATCAGCTCTCCAGTGGTGATGTATTTATACCCTAGCTAAGTTTGAACTGTGGCCATTCTAGTTAGCTGGGCGGGAAATGCACAACAAAAGTAAGCTAACGGCCTGGACCATGAGGTGACCAAGCTGATCTTTATCAGGTCTTTGGCAAGCCTTGGTCTTTGTCAGGTTTCTGTCAGGATTTTGTAAGATTTTTGTCAGGAGTGACTGACTGAGAAAAGAAGCCTCAATACAATTGCTTAGGTTTGTATAACTCAATTCCTTGTTCTAGAACTATATATATATATATATATACCTGAATCTATCATTATTTTGGAGGCAGTCATTCTAGATGATGACATTTTACATGCATGTTTGTTCAAATCAAGAAGTTTCACATGTACTGTAGGTGAAAACACTGAATGTCCTCTCTGCTGTGACTTGATTCTATTACCTGGACTGTCAGATTATCAGTAGAGATAACGCGTAAACCTGATTGTGCTGAAAAGAGACTAGACTTCAAGGCTCAAGCAAACAATCCTTTTGAGCTTCACTCCCAGGTTTAACTGCAAGGCTCAAGCAAACACTTTGAGTTTCACTCACAGGTTGAATACAGATCAAATTTATATATTGCTGATTTTCACAGATGCAGTGGTAGAATGCACTATTAAAACTTAAAAGCAAGAATACATTGTAACAACCTAAAAAGCACGCTAACTATACATGTATTAGTTAACAGTCCACAGTTACATACTTATAACATGCTAAATATTCACTTACGCCTCCAAGTAAAGGCTCTTAATCCCATAAAAGTGACCTTGGCCAGTGCCCCAAACAAGAGAGAAGGGTCTCCATACAGGTATGATGCAGCATTGGAGAGGTGACTCCCAATTCCTAAACTGAACTTTAGGGGTTGTATCCCCTGATTTGAGTGTATGTGGGTAAGACTATGCCTGAGTGGATTATACCATCTGGATACACAAAGTTGTCAACTGAAATCAACACTGAAACTGTTCAGGTTCTCTGTATCTTACTTTCTCAGACAACTGAATAGTGGTTTGAATTGAGACTCAGGGCATAATACTTGCTGAGGGATTTCAAGGCTCAATTTAGATTTCAGTTCTTTGAATGACGTAGCACTGCCCTGTTTGGTATGTGCATTATGGATGACTCCGGGCTGAGCTATCTACACAGCTCCCCATGGGTCACCTCTGCATAGAAGGTGATCCAAGCTCAGTCACTTTTACAACCCCCTGTGAGTCACCTGCATGCACTAGACATTACTGAAACTTGTTTACAAACTGTGAGCTGGATGACCCATACACTGCTATTAGTTCTTTTCTAACATGCAGAAGACTCAAAAGCAAATTGTTGATGTTTTCTGGTTACACTGCATTTATTTTAAGCCCTATTAAGAAAAAAAAACCAAACCAACCATTGTACACTGAGTGTCTGTCCTGCCCCCATTACAGAGATGAAAAAGTAGCACTCACCCTGCCCTACAAGTCCCTGGGTTGCCCTTTCTTCCCCTCCCCTGATCTGCAACAAAGTACAAAGGGTACCTATGTGTATGGAATAGGGTGAGAGGAGAGACAAAATGAGGAGGAAATCCATGGGCATAGTTACCCACAAGGATGATCTGGAGACTCTTGACTTAGCAGTGTTTGCCTTCCTACAAGCCTGGAGCATTAGCTTTTTGCCTCCTAAACATACAGGAGAGGAAGCACTTTTTCCCGCTAGATTACCCAAAAACTAAGTTAGTTTTTCACTATGTTGGGTTGATCTCTGTCAACATTTTATTTCTCAGGGGAATAGAGAGTCAGCTTGTTCATGGAAAGTGGAAGGAATTTCAACACTACAAATTTGTACAAAAAAAAAATTGATTTGAGTACCCAGAGTATCCACAGAAGAAAATACCAGTCTTTAATGTTCTTAACAAAAGCTTTGGCCATTAAATGCAGGAAATAAGCCTGACAAGTTGCTGACAATGTATTATTGCAGCAGGAGAAACAGGCTTGCAGTGACAAAAAAATTCACCAGATTTTTAGATTGTAAATGGCTTGAATATTGCTGAATCTCTGCAAGTTTGCTTTGCAGAACAGCAGAGACTTTCCTTTTGGATCATTTTTTATTAGACCCAAACATTTCTTGAAAGTTTCTGATTTACTAAGAGCTACAACACTGAAAGTCCTTCAGCACAAGAGATCTGCAGAACCTTAAACCTTGACATGATGGCAAACATACTCTGTTTGTTCAGGGTATAGATACTGCCACAACTCTTCCCACCACCAAGAAAATATTTACCTTCATGAACTACAGTGAGGTGGTGAGGCATTTCTGCTGTTAAATGGCTGCTGAACTCTTCCTTACTTCTAGTCAAAGAGTACAGATGTTAAGACACTGTAAACATCTGAAAAAGATGAGAAAAATACTGGGGAAAAAAAAAATTAATAATCCTGTAGGTCTTCTTGTATATACCAGTAAACAAGCGAAACCCAAAATGAAACTATGTGACTCACATAACCCGCTCCATCCAGATGATATGGAGGGGTGGGAGGTCTGCTCTCCTGCAACATCACCGAAATTTGCAGTAGAGTGTGATTTGTAGTGCCATAGCAACTTTTCACAAGGCTCTTGGCAAAATGTTATACAGGAGGAATGCCATCCAGGAAAAGGTAGTAACAAGCTTTCTGTCTGTTTTTTGGTTGATGCTACCAGTTTTACAGACCGCAGAAGTGAGGTGAGAATCATCTGGCCACCTTATATCTCCTTTGGACACTTAAATCTCAGAATTATCATGATAATAAGCCATTTAATGTACTTAAATAGCAGATGATATTGAAGTGCTCCAGAAGGACTGCAGAAAACAGAGTGAGGGAGGCAAAAGGCAGCAAGTATTTCAACGGCAATAAATGTGAGGTGAAAATCTAAACTGTGCTAACATCACGCTGATTGTGAAACTGACAGGTGAAAATCAGTAAAAGAGACTTGGAATAATCTCACAGGGAGTCAGAAACTTATGGATCACCATAAAACAGATTCTAGAATGTAAATGTTTGGTATCATCAGGAAGGTTATTGAGAGCAAGATAAAACAATGCCTCCCTGGGCAGGCTGTTCCAGTGTCTAACCACTCTCCCAGTAAAGAAGTTCTTCCTAATATCCAATCTAAACCTCCCCTGTCACAACTTGAGGGCAGATTACTTTTACAGTTTTTTATAGATTACAGTTACTTTATCTGTCTAATAAGTATTGAACTTTTCACACAGAAAGCTCCAATATCAAAAAGACGCTGTTTCAGAATACTCCCTATTCCCAGGGCCAGAGCAATCAAATCTACTCCCAGACATGTGATACAAGTTAGAAAGAAAAGACATTTGAGATCTGTGAAATTCTTAATTGGACTTTTAAACTATTTGCAGTAGACAGAGGAAAAAAACATACCTGCCTCTGTTTTACAAAGAGACTCTCAAAGTATGCATGAGAAATTTGTGAACGTACCCAGGATAAAGAAACCGTCCCTCCTACATTGACGTAAAATGTAGGAGCTGAAACTGGATTTTCAGCATCTAAGTCCGGCATATCCACCACTGATTGCCTTTAAATTATTATTGTTATTGTTTTAATTATTACTGTTTAGATTGTAAGCTCATGGTGGTGCTTGCAGACCATTTTTTCTGCTAATATCTAATCAGCTAAAGACTAAAAAAGAACAAATACAAAACTTTAGTAAGGATCTTCCTATCCTTGCACCATTCCTTAGCTAGACACAGAGCCTGGGAGAGTTTTAGCTAAGACAGCAAAGTAACAGCAAGTATTCGTTCTTACTCTTATGAGCAACATCACATTTATTGCCAGACCTTCAAAGAACAGGGGAAATTAAAATGCAGCATTTTTACTTTCTTTTATGCTGAATAAACTAAGTGGAATGATTTTGATATAATATAGAAAAGATGCCTGTCTGATGTAGATTATAATTTTAAAACTTAGTTTTCTGCTTCTGAGTAAACACATACTCACTAATTAACTTGAACAGCAGTTTATAAGACCAGTTTTGACTCTGCCCATTTAATGAACAAAATCCAATCAACCACCCTGTTAGTGTAAATGGAAAATACATGACTGCAAGAATGATAAATAACTGATTGCCATAGTGATTAGCATAACTTGTCTCCTGGGAACCTGTTTGGCATTCAGCTCTCACTAGCACTTTTTAAGTATTGATACAAATCTTAGAGTGCTTTGCATTGGACTTGCAGCTTATTTAACTAAGAAGGCATTTCTCTAATCTGATGACTGACATTTTAATTTTCAGCTTTTCTGCTTTTAAGAAAATGAATCATATTTTTCAAACTGTTGTGAGCGTTTTCACATAAAACATATGCTTGGCTCGTTCCATTAAAAAATCACAGATTTATTTTTAGTGGTCCTAGATGCTCCAAACATTATAGCTAAGTTAAACCAGAATCAGTAAAGCTGTTGTTGACTCACAGTTAAGCAACCTAGTGATTTCGGAGGCTGTGTACTCTACTTTGGAAGTTTTTAGAGCCATTATATACATCAAATAATTTGGCTATGGAGACTTCCAGAAACTAAATATATCAGATGACCCACTGAATTAAAAGAAATGATATTTTGCATACACTTTGCAAATTGAAATGTTACTAACAGAACACAGAATATCTACATTTGGAAAATGGGAAATACAGCTAATCTTTTTAGTTCCTTAGCTTTAGTTCCAAACAGGACTGTGCTTCAGTATATTGGTCCATAATTTTAACCTATTAGTTTCTTCAATATCAGACAAAATTCCCTTCAGATACAAAATAAATCTGGAAGGCTTTGCAGGAGAATGCTGTGCCTGTCACAGAATTGACTGATCTGTGGGCAAAGCTCCTTCTGGAGTGCAGGATATTTGGTCATAATCTCAGAGTGGGTCAATAACACTGTGTTTTTTGCACCTTGCATCTGTCTGAGCTCATTTCAGCCCAGAAGAGTTGAGTTGCAAATAAATTCTTTTTAAATTCTGCAAGTTAATATGAAAATCTTAATTAAATGGTTTAAAAAAACCCCAAGCAGCTCATATATGTAACATACTCTATAAATGTAAAGGAAGCACAGCTTCCAGAGAGGCACAAAGAAAACCAGGAGAGAGGGAAATAATCTCTCAAACGAGCAAAAGTGCTGAAAACCTAAGAAGAAACTAAAAAGCAGCTTGAGCAGTGTCTTAAACTTGTAAGTACAGGCACTGAGCTATTATTCCCAGGAAGCATCCTGTATGAATAAAAATATTGCATTCAGTGTTTCAAAAACTGGGCTATCACCACAGAAGCACCTAAATACAAATGCAAATAGTTAACTCAAGGAATCCAGATAGGAAACTAGCACTGGTCACGGATATGGTAGAAACAAGAGTAGGAAATGAATGCAGGAAAGCTCTTTAAAAGCACAAAAATTTAAATCTCAGAAACTGCATAATATGAGCTGGAAAAGAATTATTTTTAAAGTTCCAGCGAAGAAGGAATTACATTTCCTATCTGTCTGGTGAATTTGAAATGTTTCTTGGCCATTCTTCTATTATTAAATATTAATGGAAGACACACAGGATTCCCATGGGATCCTGCTTGTCAGTTCTACCCTTGTTGTCTGTACATCTTACTCTAAACTGTTGATCATAGGAAGGAGATGCCAATAATTCACGGCCTCTTCCATGCTTGAAGGGTGAAGACTTCTTCACCTACCAGTAATTTTGAACCGACTGAAGACAAAATCCTGATCTTCATTCTGACCCTCAGTAACAGTACCTCACATACAGGTGTGTTCACGTCTGATGTGCCTAAATAAGTAAGAGTTGATATTGTCATTAGGGTTTCTTTTCTTTCCTTGAATTCCTTTAAAACGACATTGTTTAATGCATGATATTACAGTGCCTAATTAAGCAAGAAGTGACTAGGATAGTTGGTGACCTTTTCCAAGTGATTTCCATACATACCTTACTGCACGAAATGTGAAACTCCAGCTGCTGAATGAAACCTGTCAAAAAGACTATTCTCTTTTGTGCTACCATTCTAGAGTGCTATGTAAATGACTAGGATCTATAAGGCAAAATCATAATGTGTGATATTTCATTTCCATAACATTTTTATTCCATGAAACTATGTTTTTAATGGTATAATCCTAGAAAAATATCAATGATTTTGCTGAATGTGACAATTTTTATAAGGCAATATACTCAGTATCATTTATAAGAATATATTTTATAAGTGCACTCCAGGTATAGAAACACAATTCTGCTGGAAAAGTGAAATATTCAAAAATATATGTAAAATAAGCTGTGATTTGTGTACCACTGCATTGTGTTATTAAATTGAAAAATAGTCCTACTTCAAAGGAAATGTCGGTGAGCTTTGTAAAGTTTTCAACTAAGGCCCAATTCTAAGTAACAGTGAACCCATTTTAGGCAGAAATTATTTCCCACACAGAAAATTTTGATTTATCTGTCTTAGAACATCTTTCACACTGACCTTGCAATGATCCTAAGTATACATCCTGTAATTGAATGCAAAGTCTCCTGACGTATAGGTAACAGCAACAGGTTTCAAGCATAGAAATTCATTTCAAAAGAACATTTTTTGGTTTTACATATCAAGGTAAAATTCATTTTCATTTAAAAAAAAAAATATATATTTCTCTTCTTTCCGCATTATTCAGGCTCTACTTCTTTGTTTTGTTGGGAGGTTTAAGAGATGGAAGGGAATTACCTGTGATGATGAGAAAAAAATGATTCTGAAGAATCCAGGCAAAATTCACTAGAAATTCACTGCACAGAGATTAATTCCCTGGTCTTTTGTACCTTTCCACCTCTCTTTTGAACATGTAGATGTTTGTAACATCTGTGACACGTGGAGAAAGCATGGAGTATAGAAATTATATTTATTGTATAAAACACAAGAGACTGTAGATTTATGAAAGATTACAAAAATGTCATGCAGAGATGTCCCTGGTTGGTATAGCTCTCTAATTCTAAATGAGTATCATAGGAAGAAGAATTTATTTCTTCCCCTTGAGTGAAGGGACCAGCTCAATGTTGACAGAAAGTCGGATGAACTTACTCTCAGTTGTTTCCATATAAGAAGATGGAACTGTTATGGTAATTTTCCCCACAAGAACACACACAAGGGCAGAGGATAGGGGAAGGAAATATTTCCTGGTAGTCACAGTAGAATGTAAAAACATTTGTCCAAAACTCTGTCATGAAAATGGGATAAAAAATAGCATCTTATCTGGGAACTAGTCAAATGTGATTCTAGCATAGTCTCATAAAAGACAGTATTTTACTTTGTAAGACTCTAAGATATTAGTGTCACAATCTACTCTTGAGAATCCCAGAGACAATATTGACTGATTAAATAATGGTCTACTTAAAAATGGACATGTTTTTTCTGTGTATCACTTTTGCAAAAGGAGAAATACTTGTTAGTAATGTAGTTAGTTTGAGAGTTTTAGATTAAAATTCTAATATTACAAGTAGTGCTGTGGTGTCAATATCCACCTCTGAACCTGATACTCATTAGATCTTAGATGTCATGAAATGAGTCATGCCTGTCTCATGCTGTTCAATTTAGACATACAGCCAGATGTTTTTTCAGTTTTTTAATTCCATAGATTTATGCTTATTCAGATCCTTTATTTCATTTCTGCTGCAATTACTTTACAAGTTAAAAAAAAATAAAAAAATAGTTCAATTTAGTACAAAGACAAGTTTTTTTGAAAGCATAACTCTTTAAAACTTACAGTTAAGTCAATTCACAGCTCAAAGTAAACTAGATTCAATAATGATCTTACTCTAAAGTTAAATTGCATTCCAGGCACCTGATATAATGAAATGGAAAGATGTATTACAGTCCTCAAGAAAATCATTGGCAAAACACAACAATTTCAGACTAAGACAAAGTGAGAGTAGTGACTGAGTGTTCGCTTGGATTAGCAGAAAGAGCCATGAGAGTCAACAACTCAAAAAACTGATTGTTTTGTCAGGGCATGGAAAGACAACGTGGAACATATAAAAAGACTAACAGACTGCTTATCTTTATGAATTACAAAAAAATGCCATGATCACTCTGTCTTTTCACATCAGTTATCACTAATATGGAAAAGAAGCTTCCTCTGTTTCAAGTATAATATTATGGAGTCACAAATTCACAGAAGGGATTGGGTTGGAAGGATCTTCAAAGGTCATCTAGTCCAACATCCCTGCAGTGAGCAGGGTCAACTTCAACTAGATCAGAATCACAGAATAACAGAATCATAGAATGTTAGGGGTTGCAAGAGTCCTCCAAAGATCATCTTGTCCAATCTCCCCCATCCAACCTGACCTGGAACATTTCCAGGGATAGGGCATATACTGCTTCTGTAGGTAACTTGTTTTAGTCTTTCATTACCTTCATTTTATCCTTACATTTGGTCTAAATATACTTTCTTTTAGTTTAAAGCCATTAACCCTTGTCCTGTTGTAACAGATCCTGCTAAAAAGATTGACCCCAACTTTCTTGTAAGCCCCTTTAAGCATTGAAAGGCCAGTCTTCTCCAGCATGAGCAACTGCAATACTGTCAGCTTTTCTTCATAGGAGAGGCATTGCAGGCCTCTAATCATCTAGTCAGTACTAGGTCCAGTATTATTCAATATATTCATAAATGACCTGGATGAGGGAATAGAGAGCACTGTCAGCAAGTTTGCTGATGATACGAAGCTGGGAGGAGTGGCTGACACGCCAGAGGGCTGTGCTGCCATCCAGCGAGACCTGGACAGGCTGGAGAGCTGGGCAGAGAAAAACTTAATGAAATATAACAAGGGCAAGTGTAGGGTGTTGCATCTGGGCAGGAACAACCCCAGGTTCCAGTATAGGCTAGGGACAGACCTGTTGGAGTGCAGTGTAGGGGAAAGGGATCTGGGAGTCCTGGTGGACAGCAGGATGACCATGAGCCAGCACTGTGCCCTTGTGGCCAGGAAGGCCAATGGCATCCTGGGGTGCATTAGGAGGGGTGTGGTTAGTAGGTCAAGAGAGGTTCTCCTCCCCCTCTACTCTGCCTTGGTGAGGCCACATCTGGAATATTGTGTCCAGTTCTGGGCCCCACAGTTCAAGAAGGATAGGGAACTGCTAGAGAGAGTCCAGCACAGAGCCACCAAGATGATTAAGGGAGTGGAGCACCTCCCTTATGAGGAAAGGCTGAGGGAGCTGGGTCTCTTTAGCTTGGAGAAGAGGAGATTGAGGGGAGACCTCTTTAATGTTTATAAATATGTTAAGGGCGAATGTCATGAGGATGGAGTCAGGCTCTTCTCAGTGATGCCCAATGACAGGACAAGGGGTAATGGGTGCAAGCTGGAACACAGGAGGTTCCGCTTAAACTCTAGAAGGAACTTCTTTACAGTGAGGGTGACAGAGCACTGGAACAGGCTGCCCAGGGAGGTTGTGGAGTCTCCTTCTCTGGAGACATTCAAGACCCGCCTGGACGCCTTTCTGTGTGATGTCATTTAGGTTCCTGCTCTGGCAGGGGGATTGGACTTGATGATCCTTTGAGGTCCCTTCCAATCCCTAACATTCTGTGATTCTGTGATTCTGTGATTCTGTGATTTTTGTGGCCCTCCTCTGGACCCACTCCAATGAGTCCATGTCTTTTTTGTGCCAGAGACTCCAGAGTGGGACACAGTACTCCAGCCGGGAGTTCAGCAGCACATTAATATGACTTTTGTGGTCAGTGTTTGGTTTTTTTGCAAGACATGGCCCTCATCATGTGGTAGAATAGTTTCCTGCATAATTAAACTCTGCCTTGGGAAGATGACTTCTACTCTCCTCTTTGCTATTCGGTATTTCACATTTGTAAAACAAGTGTTTGAACATATTTTTTTTTGTCCTTGTTTGGAGCTGTGGCAGAGTAAAATTAGGGAATTTCATGGCTTAGACTTTATCATGAGATGCTTCCCCAGAAAGTAGGTTTCTGCCTTTTGCCCTGATACAGATGGTAAGTGAACTTAGAGGACTTCTGGACATTTATTCTATTGAATTTCTCTCTCCTCAAACACACGTTCTGATTCTTGTGTTTCCATGTTTTGCTTGTGAATTTCCTCTTCTTTGGGAAGTTAATGTATTCAGCTCATGAGATCTAACTTTGCAAGGACTGTTTTTCCATTCTGATAACCTAGGCAGAAGAGGCTGGCATTTGCTGAAAACACCCATCTGTGTGAAATGCACTATTCATGACATTTTCACAAGGGAATTAAGCTATTATTGCACAACTTTTGATGCTACTAGTTCAGATAGGAAGAATTAAGTCCTGATACTAGATCCTGTCAATAATCAACACTCAATTAATTCAAGGATTTGCAACAGCAGGAACTGCAACTGATATGCCAGACAGTCTAAGTATTTCAATTCAGAGTCAGTCCTCCACTCTGGCAATTAGGTCACTTCTCTTTGACCTACTGAATTTTTGGTATAGTCACTATAACAGAGCAATCTGTCCTCATAGTAACTTGTGTCTTAACAAGGATGAGATACAAATTTGTTTTATCCTCATCGACACTTTAGTAGATTAAGTACAATGGGACCTGAGAGGAAATGCAATCTGTGATGCTAGATAAAACAAGGAACATAAAAAGAGTCAGTGGCTGGAAGCTGATTATGAGCAAGATACACATTTCTAACAGGAAGAATAAATACTAGGACAATTGCTGTGTGACGGACTTTCCACAAGAGAGAAACTTGCTTAGAAACCTACCAGTAAGTACGCAGATAATAGCCAGAAGCTAAGGTTTTTACACAGGAAATTCTGGATCAAATATTATGATCTGTTCTCAGAAAGATAAGATTAAGTGGCCAGGATATTCTCATCTATTATGATGACCCATAATCTGTGTAAATCAAGAAATATTGCAAGAGCCCTATTTCCGTGTGCAAGATTCTGAGGTGAAAGACACATCAAGCAGGTCTCACCACAGACCTGCCTCACCAACAGGAACATGAGATTTATACTGCATAGGGCCAAGCTTTTCAAATTAGAGCTTCAACAATTTCAGTATTTAAGACTGACTTTAAATGCTTACCTATACAATTTTACCTTGTAAACATGGTAGAAATATGCTAGTTTTTGTAAGCAATATGTTCTAAATATGTGGAGGAATTTCCCAGAATACTAAAGCATATGATATGTTCAAGGTTCACTATTTAAGGGATTGTCCTGGTTTAAGTTAGAACAGAACAATTCTGTTCAGTGATTTTTACTTTTCAGCTCAGTTCCTTTAACTAACTGCACTTTCTGAAATCAATAACATGTTTTCACAAGCAGTGCCTGCTTCTAGCAGTGATAACGCCCGATGTTTAGAGTTAGTACCAGGGACTGGTGTGCAGACCAAGGCCACTGCTAGATCCTGTGTACCACATGGTGGGGTGCAGAAAGTAAAAGCCGCACCTGCAGGGAAGAGCGGACAGATTCGGTGCCCTTAAACTGATCAATGGGGTGTTCCCTCCCATAGACGCCATATTTGGCTTCTGGGGGCTCTTGCT